>OMLB01044173.1:0-12184 GCA_900302555.1 Myripristis jacobus | reverse complement strand
TGTCGCTGGATATCAGCGAGTGAGCAGAAAGGGGTCTGTTTCCATTACAGGACAGAAATAAACTCCAACTCTACCAGCCAGACACAACAAAAGCATGAATCAGTGTTGTCCAGCCACGTCTTCCTGTCATTGTGTTACTAGTTTATCTAGGCGCTGTCAACCTAAAAACATTTTGTCTGTGTCAGAGTCTTTGAGCTAAAAAAACAAACAAAAAAAAACGAGATCCAAATAAACATAAAAAAAATTGCACGATTGCAAACACGAGCTGCTTGTTCTTTGACTTACTCGGTTGATGTTAGGAGAGCTGAGGCAGCGCCTGGAGGATTTCCCTTTGACTGCGAGCTGCTCCTTCACTGCCACCTCCTACACACCTCAAACACACACACACACACACACAGACACAGACACATGCACACACGCACACGCACAAAGTCAACTTCTAAAAGATGCAATCAGCAGGCCAAAAATGTGCACACACAGACCATCAACACTACATCCATATAGGCAAACAAATCACAGGAAAAGTTTGATATGATGGCTTGGACTTTTGCTGGGGAGGAACTTTGAGTAATCGGACCTCCTAAAATTTTAACTGAACACCCCTGCTTTAGATCATGAGGATTTATTAGCCCTATTTGCATCTTTTTCCCCTTGTGGCAGGGTAGAAAGCCGTTTTTTCCTGTCCCTCGCATTTCTTCCAAATTTTCCCACTGCTGAAAAATATGTACCGAAGCCAGCACGGAGAAGGTTATGTTGCTGAGCTCCAGAGGAATGGCAAACAAAGGCACATGGAAAAGCAAAACATGCGACAGGCTACAGATTTCACTTATTTAAATGCACCGAATTAGCTGGATTGTGCTGATGACAACATTTTTCCCTTAACTGTCCCCTTCATATCAGCTTCTCAGCTTAAGTCAAAATAATGACACCACAGCAAGAACTATCCATTTCTTATCATGGCACCCAAACAAATCATTTTCTATGACATCAAATATTAAGTATGTACTCGAATTTTTCCTGTATTCAGCTACCAACTATGTATTGACATTCATATCAAATCTTCAGGCGAAATTTGCACCGCTTTGTGTACGTTGTGCGTTTGATGTGTCTGTGTTTCCTGACCTGTCTGAGTCGGTCGAGGGTCAGGATGTTCTCTACAGCCAGGACGCTGCGCAGGTATTTCTCTATGGCCGCCTCGCTGTCTGCCGACTGGTCGTTCTCTGCGCTCGCAGCCAAGCGGGCCAGCATCTCCCTGTCCTCTGGACCCTGGATGTCCTGTGGGAGTAGAGATGCAGCGCAGTGAGTGAGGGTGATTCACCACAGAAGGATTATTTTGGCCATGAGGACCAGCTCCCTGAACATCATCCTGCCTCCTTAACAGCTCCTTACCACAGACAGTCGCTTTAAACAAAATGCTGATTTAACAGGATGGCATGGAAAGCTAGAGGTAATCTACAAGCTGCCATTATAAAACACTTCAACGGGACTGCAACCACAGAAATGTCTGTAGCTACAGTCCACCGTCTTCCCCAGCAAAACTGTATCCACTGCAAGGTAAACAAATCTAATGAGGCTGAAATTCAGCTTCTACCCAGAAATGAGCTAGTCTTCATGGCGCCCATCATAAAAATTCACAGCACTACATAAAAAAAACTCAGCCGTTCATTGCCAGACTGGATGGGAAGAAAGTAAGACAGAAAAAAAACTATAAGCACAGCTAATTAAATAAATGCTCAGGAGTGCTGCTTAACACATTGCAGTTTTATACATTAAAATGCAAAAGAGGTGGAAAAAACACACTTCATTACAGTAAATAACAGAGGCCAGCATTAGCTAGCAGGTGACGGCACATAAGAAGTAGGAACTGTTGTCCAGTCTTGATGACTGTCCTTACACACTCTCAGATTTTGGTGTGTGTTCCTGATGAGTCGCCGCGGCTTTTGTCCCAATGTGAGAAATGTGCATGTGAAGGCTCTCTCTGGGGCTTTGTGAGGCCCTCATACACACTTTCCCCACAATCCATCCCACCATGACATTAAACCAGGATGACCGGGGATGGGAACTCCAATCCAAAGCAGGGTTAAGAAATTTGTGGTATTTCATCACCAAAACTGTTTATGAGAAAATAGGTGGTATGAAATCCATTCTTCAGTAATTCTGATGCCAGAAAAATGCCTTAAGTTCCATCTAACTTTTCAAAGAAATATTGCTGGATATTGGATATTGAATGTACGCAGATCATCTTAAAAAACACAGCTAAAATTTCAGTGCCTATAACAGAATATTTGATTGTTTTGCATTTGAAGACTTTAACAGGGAGTTAATACAGCTGATAACCAGGTATCCCAATGTAATGTTATGACAGAGGGAATAGGCTTCTAGGATTAACAAAATGCACTAATAATTATATGAGGAACCAGAGTAGCAACAGCTGGTGTCATTGGCAGGGTCACGTGGCGTCACATGTCCAAACCCTTAAACTCTCACACACTCAGGCATTCACACTGATGATGCAGGTGATGTGAGTTAAAGTCTGTGAGATTGGATAAGTCTTTTTTTTTAATCTTCCCTTTCCCTTCCCCTTTTTTCCCGTTACTCACCCCAGGGATGTTGGAGACGATCTCAAATGTTACTCCACAGCCGGGGATGGTGCTGCGCTGGGACATCCTCTTCAACAGGCTCTGTGCAAAGCCCTGCCACACAAACACACACAGAAACTCCTCCAATCACCACAATTCATCATCTCTCTGTTAGCAGATTATACGGGAGACTGTTTTGCGTGTAACCCGGAAAAAACAGAGTTGAATGAATGCAGGTGTGACAGAGACAGCAGGAATGTAAATGAGGATATGAAAAAAGTGGAAGACAGTCCTCCTCTCTCCGCTTAATTTTCTGCTTCTTTCCAATCCCGTCATGTCCCGCCGCCACCCACCTGTCGCCCGGTGAGGTTGACGCAGATGCGTTTCCTGAGGACTAGCTGCATGTGGGCCGGGTGGCTGAGCAGGACCACGGTGCGGACCGTCAGGTAGACCCTCTGGTCTGCCGACGCCCCGCGGCTCAGCTGGGGACACTCGTGGACTGTTGAGTCCCAGGACACCTCCACTTTCACCTGAGGGCGGGGCCAGGAGAGGGAGCAGACAAATTTAAACGTCGGCCGTTTGAATGCATCGAGTTTCGGCGGGTTTGGCCCACTGCTCAGTCAGACGAGGACCCACACACCAAAACCATCTGTGCTTAAAACAGTAGCATGCACTATGTTCACTGACTGCAGCTAACTTGCATTATCCAAAGTAAGTAAGACTGGTAGGGGTTTTAATATACAGCCTGTGGATTTGCAAATTTTAAGAATATCATTAACTCTATATGAATTCATTTTTGGAACAACGATAGTCATCAAAATCTCAAACTGTCATCGATCAACCAGGTAACACAAACACAAAAACATTTTTTAATCAAGCGTTGAAATTTGAAAATAAAACAGCATGGGATGATGGAAATATTTTGATGTGACAGCAGGTTCACATTTTGGAGCACCGTGTATTTCACTCACATTATTCAAAGATTATTTTCCTGTGTAGCGCCACCTAATCTATATGTGTCTGTGTGTATTTGAGATTATAACTGGAGCGCCGTGGTTGATTACACGGCTCTGCTTTGAACAGACTTTATTGGCACTGTCAACCAGGACAGGTGTGACCCGGCGAGCTGATTCACACTGCTGACATTTCTCATTAACAGAATATGAGGAGAGTCTCCAGCGACAGCATCCTCAATCATACACATGGATATACAATAGATTTACTTAACAACTTTACTCTTTGTATGCTAAAGTGTTACGCCACTTTATCCCTTGATGGGTAACTTTGCCAACTGGCGAGTTCTTTGACTGGAGAGAGAAAAATCAGTTCTCCTAAGCGTCTCACAAGCCCGATTTTCAAATACAACGTGGGTATTCAACAAACCCACAAGTGCACAGTCTCCATTAAAATCCCTCACCTCGGGATCGTGGTGTTTGACAATCTGAAGGTCGAAGAACTCATCTTCATCCTCCTCGCTCAGTAAGGCGTCCAGCCCACCTGCCAAGGGAGCTGAGAGATTGGCTTGGAAATCATCCGCTGGAGGAGAACGAAAGACACAAAAAAGAAAGGAAGTGCATTAATTAGTGACCGAGCGGAGGATCTTGGCAGATTACTTGCACAACAGACAGCGAGAACAACATACCGCTGAGGTCCAGAAACAGGACGGGAATGTGTGTTTCCATTCCAGGGATGGGAACCCTGTGGAGAAATGGCCCAATCAGCACATAAGAGACTTAACACCCCAAAAACAGAGGTCCTGAGTCCCAGATGGTTTCTGCTCTGTCAGCAGGAAAGCTGCCCTGAACCCCCAGATACTGAAACTGCTGAGCAGAGGACAACGGTTGTATTAGGATAAAATACTACAAAATGTGAGTCTAGCTTAGTCTAGCAATATGCACTAAATTATGATTTGTGAGATTTGGGGGGGAAAACTGGTGGCCTAAAGATTAGAGGAGGGCTACTGTGGCCAGAAGGTCACCATGAATCTCCTGAGCTGACGGTGAAAAAGCTTTCCCTGGATAAATAAAAGTTAAAAATGACTATACTAATCAGAAGTTTCCCTCACTTCACTTGATGTTGTACCTCATACAGACAATAACCTGTCCAATATCCTATGTATTAAATCAAAACAACAAGACACACACACACACACACACACACACACACACACACACACACACACACACACACCTCTCAGCTGGAGCTCCGGGGATGCCGCTGCCGGCTGAAGGCACCAGCACGGCGTTGCGTTCCTCAGTGAGGGTCAGGCGACACTCCAACAGCTGGGACTCCCGCTCAACGTCGTCCTCTGACTTATCTACACACACACACACACACACATGCACACACACACACACGTATAAATGCACAAAGAGGAATGGGCACCCACAATTAAAAATGCATTTGTTATCCTTGGACAACACAGAAACAGTCATTTTAGATACTGTATATCACGACATGAAGCTGCAGCTTTACTCTCAGCCCTTAAAGTCCATGACTAAATTAAACATTCAATACTATGGATATTACTCTGGACAAGCATGGACAAGGGCTTGGGACTATTTTTTGTTGGGTAATCTGTAACTGTCACTGATTAATTTTGTTTGAAAGTAATTTAGGAGCAATCAGAGGCAATTTTTTCAGATTGCTTCCTACTCATTTACATGGATAATTATTTTTTGCAGGAGGTGTCTCAGGTGGGCTGAGGGAACAAGAAGGGCCAGGCAGATATTTCAGGCAACCACTGCAAGTTGCATGTGCCTTCTTGTGGCACTGACTAATATTTGTGACTGTTATGTCATGACAAATAAATAAAGAGATGCATTACTCATGCTGCTGAATGATATAAACGCCAAAGAGTTACAGAGGAATTGAGCCATGTTGTCATCACAAACTTTCAAAACTGAATTCGAGTGAGCAGGAAATGACATGATACCATAAAAAAAACATCTTCATCAGGAGGAAAACAGCTGCTCCTGTTCATAGTTTTTGCCTCCATGTGAAAGTTTTATTCAGAAATCCTGTGTCTGTCAGGCTGTGCCACACATTTGTACCTGGCTTGGAGACAATCTTCTGTAGGTGCTGGTCCAGGTATTCCTGTCTCTTTGTGAGCGTTGCCAGCCACTGTTCCCTCATCCTCTCCAGGTCCACCTCCTACACACACACACACACACACACACACACACAGAATATCAGACAAACACATACAAACTCTTCTCAGTTGTACACAGATAGACTATTTGATTTTTTTTCTTCACACACCCAAAGCTCAGGTTATTTCTATTTTCTCTCTCAGTTACAAGCAAACTATGAGGCATCAGGCAGTTTCTCACTGACCTCGAACTGCAATAATCTACTTACTTGGTAGCTGTCCATCTCCTCATCCCCACTCTGAAATGCAAAGATGAGAGAGTTGAAAGAATATCACAACACCAAAAGAAACAAAACAAAAACAGAAATTAATAGGAAATAGGAAGAAGACAGTGATATTGATGGTGCATTGCCAGATGGAAGCAACATCACAAGACACTCAAATGAGACAAAAACTAGGCACAATGATCGCCTGTAGTTGCCCTCTACACCTGCGGTGAATGCATTTTTAAATTAAACTGGGTATAATTTTGTCCTTGCATGCACTTCCACGTTTGAGTGTCTTGTACTAGGCCATATTTTAAATAACCAAAGATCGAGGTCATGTTAACTGGGGAAAAAAAGGGTATAAATTTGTCCTCTTCTCCTTACCCACTGTGATTCGCCGCCTCTGGAGGGGCGCGCCTGTCGGATCTTGATGTCACCGATGGACACGGAGAGGATGGAAGCAGTAATGAGAGGCATGGTGCCCGAGTCCTGCACCGAGCGCACCTCCACCTGGACCCGCCGAGACTGACCCTACAGGGGAGGGACAGGCACACACGTCAGAGGACTTGGAACGAGACGGGAGAGGTCATTATTGCAAGCAACCCTCAATCTGAAGTCCTAATCATAAAAAAACACACACACACGGACACACACAAACATAAAAACACACATATATAATACCTGTCTGAGCTGGAAGATTCCTCCGGTGCGTACATCTTTGGCAGGAAGCACTTCTACAGGCGTGAACTCGCCCACCTCGTTCAGCTCCAACAGCTGCACCCATACCTCCAGCCTGCGGGTCACCTCGCTCCACCTGAGGCCAGAGGAGACAAAACCATCAGAGCAGCGTTAAAAAGAGCCGCATACCTACTGAAAACACAGCGTCTGGCTCATGCCACTCCAGCTTGCCAGTTAAATCCTCAATAAGCTTTCATTCAATTTCAGTTTTAACCCATTAAAGCGTTTGGGAGATTGTTTCATTGATCAGCTTGTGTTTTAAATGAGATCATCCATGCAACACTTCAGCATGGACTATGTTTACATTCATAATTTCCCCCGTGCAGACACTGAGTATGTTTTTACACTGCAATGAATAACTGTTGAATACATTTATCACATTTACAAAGCTACAGCAGCTTGGAGAGGAAGCTCCCGCATCATTTATTGATTGACAGCCAAAACTGATGGCTCTCATGGTGAACACACAGCGACTCCAACCATCAGCACATCTTTGGAACTACAATTACCAGCTAAATGTTGAACTGCACGACAAATGACAAAGCTGGACCAGCTCAAACTTCCCCTCTGTCCACCAGTTACAAGAGATGGTGTGTTCGTGTCACTCTACCTCTCTCTGAGGGTTCGAGTCTTGGCCTGGATCACGCCGAGGTCCCACAGCGCCAGGTTCCTGCGGTGGTTGGCCTGTTTGTGGCCGAAAACCTCAATTGCCACGGCCCCCTCGGACAAAAACTCCACAAAGTCCTCGGACACTGCCACCGACAGCTCCTGAAAATGAAATTATGTACGGAAGGAAGACACGTTGTCTTTTACTGACAATTTAGGCTCTCTGTGGCTCATGTGGTGAGCCGAAATCAAACGTGGAACTAAAATTAAAGCTCTGCTCCCTGTGGATTTGCCCACACGATGCATCAGGTCACGCATTCGATTTACAAGGTCACATATTCTTATGGGTCTCTTCTGTTAAATTTAAGGATTATTCCTCTCAAGAACCTGTGATGTCCTCAAGAATGCAAAATCAGATCATGAATGGGACTGACTTGCTTGTTTTTTATAAAGTAGTTCTATTTCTTTGCTTACCTGCACTGCTGAGGATGAGTGAATGTGTGCTTATTCTAGCCTTTAGTTTACTGTAAATTTCTCTGGGTTACAGTGTCAGTTAAAATGCCTAAATCCCCATATTGAAACCAGAACAATAGCTGGCACCATCACCTGTATTAAATGCTTTCCAAAGTGGAGAAAGAAAGATTAAATGAAAACAGAAAAACAATGTTATGAATGATTCACGACTCAGTATTTCATAGGGCCACTCATTTTTCATGCTAACCTTTAATTTAAGTTTCTTTGTCACCATGTAAGCATGTGAGTCATAATTTTCAAGTGATGTAAATCGCATTTTGGAATGAAAACGCTCTAACCTTTGTGCTGTCGAACACCACGGTGCACTGAGGGTCTCTGGAGGTGGAGGCCGAGCTGGAGGCCTCCACCTCTGGGGCGATGAACACTTGCTCGTCCTGGCCCCAGAAGTGGTACTGGCAGAAGACAAAGTTGGACAGGTGGCGAGGCAGACCGGTGGCCTGGAGGATTTTCACCTGCATGACATAAAATATTTACCTAGTGACATCAACAGATTTCTGATATTTAATATTGCCTTTTCAGGTGTTTGACTGACGAGACGAGGTGATGCAAACATTTTTTTTACGGATTGTATAGTAGACTAGACACTGCATACCGGCTAGGAAACATACCACAGCAGAGCAGACACATGAGGATATTACTTTGGAAAATGTCTTAATATGATTCAAAGAGCATATTTCCACCTGTTTTTCAGTTTCTTTTGGAGGGTTATGGTGCAGGCAATGCTGATAAATGGCAAAACCACTCTGTGACATGGAGCACCCTTATTGGAAAGAGGGCAGGTCAGTTTTGAAAGCCACAGATATTCTGTACGATTAAAGGAGCAGCTAAATAATTAAGCAGAAAATCTCCTTTATAAATGAATACAATTCACCACAGACGTATAAATGTTGAGTGTTTATGCTGAGTTTAGGTTAGTGTGTATATGTATGTTTCTTTCTGACATTTTATCATGCTCTTTATTATCCTTTATTTGTCTGTGACGTTATTAAAGGCTGTTTGTGCATTATGCATATGAAAGAGAGAGAGAGAGAGAAAAGAAAATTATTAAAAACCAAACAAACATAGGTCTACATGCAAGTTATACTAACAGCCACCTGGCCAAATAGTTTCATGAATTGCAAATTACAGCACATAATCTGGTTTCTGAAGTTCAGCTACAATTATAGCAGCCTTAGCAACATTAACAACTGCAGTAATACTGTTTTATTATTTATCATATGAGCAACAGCAGCCCAATATGAAAAAAAGAAAATCAAAAATCATCCGTCTCTCTCCTTGCATCAACCGAACATGAGAAGTACAAGTGCTGTTTTCTAACAATAGCCACAGTGTGGATGTGACGTCCGCTTGTCAAGTGTCACTGAAATAAGGACAAGTCATTTTTGGGGCCACAGCAATTTGGCTCGCCGCGTTCACTGACACACTGTCAGTGTGGACGGTTTCATTACGAGCCATCCTGCTGTATGTCAGCGTCTGGTGATACACGGACACACACCAGATGGTTTAGACAGCGAGATGAACAAAGCAAATAGCACACGGGGATCTCTGCAAAGAGTCTGATTTTCAGGTACTGTGAATGAAAATCCTGCTGACGCCCTAACCTTTTTTCTTGCGTTTGCCATGTTTTGGCTTTGCCCCGAAGCCATGCAGTAATTTCTGAAGACTGGGAAAAGAGTCTGCTTGTCTGGGGACTGACTGATTTTCTATTTCTTATTTCATTTTCATCATACAAAACACACAACAAACAACCGAGAAATAAAGTTGACCCAGAGTTAATTAAAGATGTGGCCACAAGTTCACAGCATGGTGGCTTGGAGGATTTCGAGATAGAGAGCAGACAAACAATTTGTCTGCCTGTCATCCCTCTTATTACAGTGGAGCCATTTCCCCACAGGCAAAACCTTGGATGGTCAGTGAATGACATTTTGGGTTTAAAAAAAAACAACAAAAAACATTCAGTTGCAGTCATGTTTGCTTATAATGAAAGAGCTACGGTATGTGGAAATGTGGCTTGAATGGAGGAAACTGCGAGGGATGAGAGCAGATATGAGATTCGGGTTTTCAGGTGGAGACTTCTGTCATAAATGCCTTCCTGAATTAGGCCACTGATGTAAATACTAAATTTGCCATTTGAGTTTATGAACCAACCTGAACGTCGAATTAAAGGACCACACATGAGATTTTAAATGTTTGACACATTGACTAGAATTTACCCACATTTTACATCGCAAAAAAATATTTCACAACTCACACAGGGGTACTACAGATTTCACAACATAAAATCAAATTCCCTTGATTTTCAAATACGAATTTTGCGGCTAAGAGGTCCTAACCATTCATGAACTGCGGGACTGATAACCGGCTGTGTAAAGCAAACGTTTCCCCAGGGACTATTTTCCGGTAGAGAGAGATCAGTCCGCATAGTTTCACATCATCAAAACACAACAGTGCTGCTGCTTTTAGGAAAACTGAGATGAACAACTTCATCACGGTGATGGAATACTGGTGTGAAGAAAGTTTGAAGTCTATGAAAGTTACTATTCATATTGTAGTGTAATGAATGGAAACCAATGGCTGGATAAAATGTGGGAATTATGATATTGAAATTCTAAGATATGACTGCTTTTTGCGGGAAAAGATTAGCAGAAATCTGTTGTGTAGACTTTTTGTAGATATTAGGCGAAACGTGCAAAATGACTGAAGAAAACTGACTTTGTCCTTTCAGTCTTGTAACAGTTTATTGTCTTTTAAAAGGATTTCCACTTCAGTAGTTGACTGTCACAGATGATTTAATGGTAAAATATTGCATCTGATGCACAGTCAACTGTAGAGGAGAAGACTGGTAGATCACGAGCAGACCAACTTGCTGCAGCAGACAAAGAGAGAGACTCAGCAGGGCTCGATCCAGATCTCTTATCGGTTCAGGTGTGGCCTGGTAGGTTAAGGCTAAGTCCTGCACGCCCCCCAGGACGGGGCAGGGGGGAGGATTTTCAGCACACTGGTCTGGTCCTTTAATGCTCTTACCATGCAGTGCATCTTACGCTCCTGGGTTTCTCCGTCGGCGTTGTTCTGCTGCAGGTCTGACTGGCTTGAACCTTCGTCCTCCGAACCCTCTGTACCTCGCCACACCTCTACATGTAGCCGACCTGCCACCTGACACACACACACACACACACACACACAAGCGAGACAGGGCTTTAAAATAACACTAACCTAATCCAAATGCCGTAAACTATAGCTGTGGCTGTTGAGTCCTTCAGTGCTATTAGCCACTTTGGCAAGAAGCCAGCTTGTATTTCTTTTGTCTTTTTTAAGATCTACTTTGGCTGCAGAGAAATTAAATTACCCAGTGAAATGCAGCATATTCTTGCTGCTGAGGCCTGTTAACATTGAGTCTATAAAGTTAGGCTCATGTCCTCGTAACAGACCTGATAGCAAAAGTAGCCAAAAAGGGTCTCAAGACAAAAAATAACTCTTATATCCATGTCACAAATTCAATTATTCTGTAAAATGATGTTATTTAGAGAGACAAGACAGACAAGACAATAGAGAATAGTGCAGGTTAAGATCTCCAGTGCCTGTACCTCTCCCCTCTGGTTGATGATGGGCACTGCGTACTGCAGCTTGACGTCGTAGAACAGACAGGCCAGGAAGACGTTGGCCACACCGATCAGACTGTGGTTCTCCTGCTCGTCAAAGAACGGGTCGGCGCGCTTGAAATAGGAGCGCATCACCTGGCACAGGGATGTCGGGAGGAGGAAAGAGACTGCTGAATGAATCACTTGTCTGACCTCTAACTCCTCAGTGTAGCTCAGTCGGGAGAGTTTGTTTCACATCTCATCATATCCTTGCTTTTATTCAACAAACTTGATTTAGCAATTCACCCTCTATGGACATGTTTTGCTCTTGGGATGCTCCTCTGCAAATATTTTGTGCTCCTGCTCATGAGCATGCATACCAGGAGGATAGCAAAGTGACACGAATGAAGGTGGATCAACTTTTCAGAAACAGAAAGAGCTTGACCAGCTTGACCTTCAATCTGAAAATGTGAAAAATCTTGCAACTAAAAAATCACCTTAAATGGATTTTTAAAGTTATAACACTGATTTTTTTTTTTTTTAAATTAATGTGGTAAGTTAAGAAATGTCCACCGAATACATTTGTCTCTGCTGAATGAGTGTGTCTCCAGGTGTCTGTCTGCACTCACAGGATTGTCTTCATCAAAGTCCTTCCACTCCTGGTAGAGCTCCCTCATGTCCACCAGCCTGTTCTCCATCTTCTCCAGGGCCCAGATCTGCTTCCCTTTCCCTTTACGACGAACCTGAACCGCTGGCTCGCTCAGCACCACGTCACGCTGTGGAGGGCGGCAG
>OMLB01044160.1:10865-24134 GCA_900302555.1 Myripristis jacobus | reverse complement strand
AACTTATTCTAATCTCTATCACGTTTTTGGAAAACCAACAAATCAAATGAGGTATCCTACCTGACATGAGTCCTTGCCTCCTGCCAGAACACCAGCACAGATCATGTTGTTTGTGATTGTGCCCACTCCATTGAGACAGTTGCACTGCCTGTTTCCCAGAACGGGCACCTCCACTTCTTGTAGAGTTTGAGGGAAAGGAAGGGGCACTGAAAAAAACAACAACAACAACAAATGCTGAGAACAATCAAGAATTGTAAAAAAAAAAAAAAAAAAAAAGAAATAGAGTTGGGCAACGTCAGCATAATGATGGAAATGGAGAAGATGCTTTCACTTAATATGTTCCAAAGAAAACATATGTATAGGAAATATTAAAGGTCCTTGTACTGTCCCCTGGGGAACCTCACATGAAACGGGGGGCTGAGAAAAGGAAGCCCTCAAAGCACAGCAGAAAATATCAGAAACATTTCAACAATACACAGTCAAGAGCAGAAATTCTAATACCACACTGATCACAGGAATCAGCAGAGCTATTGTTCACATTTACTTCCAAAAATTAAGATGTTGCTCACCTCCCTCCTGGATTCGGCCCCAGCCAGTGACCCAGCTATCAGTACCATTGTTGAACACGCTGTCACTGGCTGCCAGACACACAGGTCTGATGTAGTCGGTGAATTTAACTGGTGAGGAGAGTCTGAGCAGAGCAATGTCGTTGTCACTGGTGTCACTGTCATACTTTGGATGTAAAATGATTTCAGCAACAGTTTGAGTCAGTTGATTTGGGTTATTTCCTTGCAGACTCTGGCGACCCAGGGAAACCCTCCAGCCAGACACACTTGAACTGGAATGAACATAGCAGAAAACACATTTGTCATCCAACGATAACACATTAATAACATTTGTACTTAGAGTTTTTTGGTTTCAATTTTACTTTTTTGTCAATTAAAACTATTCATTGTGAAGCATGTTGAAGCATCAGTGTGCAGTGAGACACTGGAAAGTTCACCTTTTGCTTTTTGATGTTTACCCACCTGGAGAAGCAGTGAGCAGCAGACATCACCCACTCCCTGTTGATGAGGGAACCACCACAAACATGGCGGCCGAACCTCTGCAGACTGGCCTGCCAGGGCCAACTTCCAGCTGGAGCATCCTCACCTCCAACTATCCTGTTGTCCAGGGGAGTGGTGCCACACACTACAGAAGATGTAAAGAAGAAGTAATTTCAGTGATTTTTCATTTTATTCATACCTCAGGTGTAAATTCACTTTTCCATCCAGATATTGATATCATAGCATCACCCTCCTTCGCTGTAAGCTGCTTAAACTTTTTTTCTTGGTTATGTGTTCAAAAATTTCAGTTATAAATAATAATACAGTGTACAGGAAATCAAAATGTACAGAAGCAATTAGACTTGACAGTGTTAGATGTTCAACATTCATTGATCAGTATTCATCAAATGAATGCATAAAACAGTTAATGCACTTTGGATGGTTTTTGTAAAATTAGGATTATTTTGATTAATGAACAGCCCTGATAGAGTTTTATAACTTTTCAGCCATGCAGACATATCACAGCACACTCTTGTTTTTGTTTGTTTTTGTTTTTTTCCCTCCACCTTTGGAGCATTTTGAAAAGTAAAGCATCTGCTGCTGAAGATTGTGGATTGGTGGTCAAATTTGTACTTGTTGAAATCAACCCACTACATTACACGGCATATTTTCCAATAGAACGATCAGCCATTGTGAATAGCTTCAAGATTATTTAAATCATGCTTCTTTAATGGCCAGAATTCACACACTGGATGCACTGTCACGAAGACACTTTCCTTAAAAAACATTCCGTGTCGTATCTGTATTTGTCCAACATCCTTGTGGTATTGCAAAAGAGATTATTGCTTTGTTTTATATGTAACCCACCCCTTAAATCTTGTTAATTACAATCTACTTTCCAAATTTAGGCCTTTAAATGGAATTAGACACACCAAACACACATGGGAAACAATACTATAGCCTAGAATCGCCTGTAATCACATAAATGACATGCCTGGTTACGCTATAAACTGCAAACACCTCTATCGATTACAAGACTACAAGAATCGTTAAAGTTTCACAGACATACCTTTGTTATTTCTACGGCCATAAATTTGTGTGTATTTGCACGCTCTGGCTGTTTGATCAGATGAAAGCAGCTGTAGACTGGCCGATACACATTTGGCACAACAGGTGCACGCTGTTCTATCCAGATTGAGGGACATGGTGCACGTTTCCAAAGCGCCGCGCAATTACGCACACAACAGGCTATCATGTGGCTCCGCATTAAATCTGGGTAAACCCGCACCAACTCTTCGAGACGTAAACAGGCGTCTTTGTCTTCTGCACACGGCAAACGGTATGGCTGCAATTCTGAGTTTATACAGTGGAGAAAACGAACACTCGTCACTCTACATGCTCATCTAAAAACGCTAGGTTGCCACACCCGGAGCAGCCGCCTGCACCCTCTCCTTTACAACAGCTCTCCCTAAAGTAGCACCGGGAAGTGTGGAGTCATTCTCAATAGAGAAGGCCTATTACCGCGATGAACGTACAGTAGAGTGACGGGGCAGAGGCCCGGCTGTAATTGTTTTAGTGAAGGAAACAAGTGTGCGTCAGTGTGTGATTTCGGTAAATTCAGATTTCCACATGTCTCTCATTTTCTCACCTTGGCATCTCTGTAGCACGTCTGTGCATTTTAATACAATAATTAAGTGAATACAAGCGTTTCATTTACAAAAACTATAAGGAAAATTTAAGGCAATCAAAAAAAAAATCTTTGCCCAGATTGCTGTAAGAAAACTGTTATTATGTGAATGATTCTCCTCAGATGTATGACATCAGCATCATTACGCGGCGAAAATGTGGTGACCCGGAATCTCCGGAAACATTCACTTTAAAGATGAACATAATGGCGACATATTTGTGCAGTATATGTATTCATGGTTGGGTGCTGTACAGTCAGAAAGGCTCGGTCTATTCTGCATGGACTGCACATGCAGAAAAAGAAAAGAGAAGAAGCTGGTCTGATCGCTTCCATTAGAAATTGCGCGTCATGTAGTGGGGAGTGCTCTGTACACAGGTCTCTGGGTTGTATGGTGCTCTGGATATGAACATGGGCCAAATGCATAAAATCTAAATGAAAATTTTAATATTTATTAATTTCACAAAATATAAATTTATATTTATACTGGACAGCTCAGGATTTTAATTTGAAAGAATCTTATCAATATTTACATTTAGGCACCCAGCAATACTAAAAACATAACCTGAAGTTTTTTTCAAGGCATCATGTCAAGCAAAAGCTGCACTTACTCTCTGCACTTGATGCTGGTGTCTCAGGTGTCGAGGTCGTAGCTGGACAGGTGCATGTTGAAGATGCTGTGGTGGAGGGAGCTGGCAGACCAGGACAAGTGTAGCTGCTGTCAGCATCCAGCCCACTGGAGGTGAACTGGACAAAGCCTGGCTTGTCAGTGCTGATATGGGAGTTGATCCAGGACTGGTAGCGGGACACTCTGGAGTAGACTCCCGGCAGATTGGGCCGAGCACAGCCAAAACCAAAACTCACAACTCCAGATTGGATCCAAACAGAGCCCTGTTGGCTCACCATTGGACCTCCTGAATCACCCTGAGGAGATGGAGAGGGGTGTTGAAAAACTTAATCTAATCTCTATCATGTTTTTGGAAAACCAACAAATCAAATGAGGTATCCTACCTGACATGAGTCCTTGCCTCCTGCCAGAACACCAGCACAGATCATGTTGTTTGTGATTGTGCCCACTCCATTGAGACAGTTGCACTGCCTGTTTCCCAGAACGGGCACCTCCACTTCTTGTAGAGTTTGAGGGGACGGAAGAGGCACTGAAGGGAGAGACCATGAGTTAAAATATACAGTATTCAGTTATGGTGTTTCCTGCTGTAGTCATATTATTTATTTTATGTTGCAGGACAACATAACCAGTATTTTGATACATGTTAAAATCCTCACCTCCCTCCTGGATTCGGCCCCAGCCGGTGACCCAGCTATCAGTACCATTGTTGAACACGCTGTCACTGGCTGCCAGACACACAGGTCTGATGTAGTCGGTGAATTTGACTGGTGAGGAGAGTTTGAGCAGAGCAATGTCGTTGTCACTGGTGTCACTGTCATAGTTTGGGTGCACCAAAATCCTAGCGACATTTCTCAACACTTCGTTTGGATTATTGCCCTCCTGGTTTTGCCGGCCTAGAGCAACTGTCCAACCTCCTGTGACTGAGCTGAAAGTGGAATGCAGATGTACAGTATTTTAGTATGAAAGATTAAAACTGCATAGTAATGTCACACCATTCAAAAATGTATAGTAACACACACACACACACACAGTGGTTGTTGACTATAAAACTAAAGGAGCAAATGGTGTGTTTCTTTGCTTCGTCAGGTCTGATCTATCAGCCTTTAAAACCCCCCATCAGTCAAACCTTTGTTGTTACGTTAAGGACACTTGCAGCCCTGTCCTGCTCACCTGAAGAAGCAATGTGCGGCAGACAAAACCCACTCCTTGTTGATGAGGGAACCACCACAGACGTGGTTGCCAAACCACCGCAGACTGGCCTGCCAGGGCCAACTTCCAGCTGGAGCATCCTCACCTCCAACTATCCTGTTGTTGAGTGGGGCAGTGCCACACACTGGACAGGAGATCAGTATTAGACCAGATTTGAGAAGGACAGTCAATGTAGATACAGTTATCTGTCATACAAAACATGTTTAGGTTTGCTGGGTTGCCATAAGGAAGCTTCTCAAGCCTCCACCATTTAACAGATAGACAAAACTTTCTAAAATAATGAGAGGAATTGCAATATACAGATTTACAGGGACACAAATAATTTTGAACGTACCGTCAAGTTGAGAATGTGATTCTGTGAAAGAGATAACATGAAAGAGTCAGTCATGTTTAATCTGAGTAATACAGACTGTTTGCCATCATGATGATGAAGTAAAATGTCCTATATGCTAAGAAAAAAAATGAGTTACTGAGTTCGGCTAAGATGCATCTAAAAATAAGAGAATTATTCATCATTGTCATTGATACTTAAATATTTCACACAAGCAGATTGTGATATTATTTTGCATTTATCTTGACCAACAGCTTTCCATGATGCATAATATTGACTTAACCTATTTCTTGGGAATTGTTCACAAAGGTAAGGAATTATGCATTAAGAGTGATCAAGTTCAAAAAGATGAACATAAGAACACAGAAAAAAACAAAATCAACAACTCTGTAATTAACTGATCAGCTAATAAAACAAATAGTTTTATTTGCTGAAGGTTGTCATACAGTACCAGATAAATTATAGCTTTCTGATTTGATACTACATTTGCCATTTTCACTAACCCAAACTGGATTATTGCACTATTTGACTGGATCAATACCCACCAGTGGTTTATAATTAGATGCACTTTACCAGTCAGCTATACCTGAGCAGAGATATATACAGCATTTGGCCATCATGATGTACAGTTTATTGATTTGAATAAAAGTAACATACTACAGTTTCCCAAAAAAAAAAAAAATCCTTAACATATTCTTACTACACTGAAATATTATTCTTGAATCCTAGGAAAGCAAAAGTATTAATGGTTGGTGTTGACCGGCTGTGGTGACTTACCTCCAAGCAGAGCGCTCAGCAGAGCCAGTACACAGACCCACTTCTCTAAAGCCATTGTGTGACTGCCGGGCTCTCGCTTGTCACTCTTTAAATACCAGGTTAACCTGTCACCTGCTGTGACTTGTGCCACTCCCATGACAAAGCCCACATAATAACCAAAAGGGTCAACAATTTCCTTGTACTTCTGTACTCACTGTGTTTTTGTAATCAGGGAGGCATGATGTTTTCCTGCTCTGCCAGCTTGGGAAGGCTTGTCCTAATGAGATATCCTTTAGGTATAAGAATTAAATGAGTGGTGATTCCACTGGTCAGCACACACACAGGACTAGATTATATGTAGTTGGATATTAGAAAAAAAAAAGTTCATGTAGGATATTAATTTGTGGTTCTTAAAATAATATATGAAAACATGTAACAAAATTATGAGTAGTGATTTGGTGTGCTTTGTCCATCAGTAGACGTCTCAGATTTAATGACTCTGTAATGCCCTTGTCCCACTCTGGCTGCAGTTTAAACAGGACCCAACAATAGATCTGTAGTGTAACATAAATATTGAGACAGGACTTCATGTCTCCATCAAGGTGTGGAGCAACACATTGCGTATGAGAGGGCTATAAACCAAGTGCTAGAAAGGGCAAATACCTAACATATCCCACGCTTGAGAAATAGCAAAAAACGCAGCCCTTCTACAAAACGTGTCAAAAGACACGCCAAAACTGCCTGCTACCATTGTTTCTTAAACTATGGTGCTGTCACCACTCCAGCTTGATTGATAGGGATCAATGGCTGTCTGTGAGACTAAACCATCCCTGGTTATGTCATTGGTATTTTGCTTGTTGTGCTCAGGTTTCTTGAGGCACTCACACAGTTATTGCATCAATATTTAAAAATAGACTCAACTGTAATATTTGTAATCAGCTAAAATAGACTACCGGAACTGAACAGGCGAATTGATTCAAGGCCCTGTGCTGCTTTTATCTCAGTTAGCGCTGAATCATCTCAAAGGTCCCACCTAGAATGACCGCCGGCATGATTTGTGAAATTACTTTAAAGGGAACAGTCATCAGACACGAGTGAGAGGTTTGTGGGCACGTCTGACGAGTTCCACCCGAGCTCTTCTCTAATAACTGTTTGTCTCGAAATAGAATTTACAATAACGTGCACAGGAACTCAGCTGAGGCGATGAGTGCGTCTTGATGACAGCTTGTTCAGGTTTAGGATGGAAAACAATGGAAAAGACATTAGATGTGACAAACGTGATGGCCGCGACATTTACAGCTCATCCATCAGTTGCCAATTGTTTGTGAGGCAAATATGCATTCTGACAGGAGAAAGAGGGTTTCACAGACAGTTACATAACATTTCAGCATCGTGGAACATATTGTTCTCCTACGTAGGTTTTGAGTTGTGGTCATCGTATATGCTAATATGGCATGCCACATTCATTTTTTAATCTTTGAGTTTTAAAACAGACGATAAACCTGTGCTACTACAGAAATCAGTGCAAGTTCAAATATTCTTATAGTATTTATAAAACAGCTACTATGATGACCACTAATCATCACAGATGAGGAAGAAGAGGTAGGAGATGATTTTTTCCTATTCAGAATTAATTGGTAATAACCACTTTTAGGACTTTTGCGACAAATATTTCCTCTCACATCTTCTGTGTAATGCAGTATTAACATAAGCAGCTGTAATTTTATAGCTGTACTGGATGAAGGTGCTGAGTGTATTTGCATGTTGATGTGTCCTGGTAGATTTGCCTGTGTGATTGTCAGTGTGCAACAGATTATGTAATGATGCTGCATGTAAATGAATGTTTTTAGTGCCTGGTGATTGCTCTGTGCCTACCTGCCCAGGGAAGAAGCAAAGATGGGACCACAGATGGAAACCCGGCATAAATAATCTCTTCTTAATTTGATATAAACGTTTTTGTGCATGATCCTTGTTTCATTAAAAAGTGCATTACTCTACTTTGTGCGTCTGCTTTTGCGTCTCACAAGTGATGTCAGCAGATAAAATTGATAAAGTTGCTAAAAATTGATGAAGCCATTTTTGCATTTTATTGCACACTCTGATTATCTGTGTGTGCATTATTGACTGCTACCTGCTGTCCGATGTGATAGTGATGATGTGAGAGTTTGCACACTGTAGGCCTCCACCACGATGCATTCAGATTGTTCATTAATCTAAAAAAATTAATGAACAATCCTTTTTCACTGACACCCACACAAACAGTTTTATAAACTGTCTACTTCCTTCAGTGTTTCCTTGAACGTCGAAAAACAATGTTAAAATAGGAATTACATCCCACCTTCAGGAGTAGCACAGAACTGAAGATTTGCTGATGCAGTAATGACAATGCCGATTGAAATTTCATCATGCTTATAATCTCATTAAGGCACATACAACACTTAAAACCAAAATTTGCTCTCATCATTTAATTTAACCCCGTCAGCTCCACATGGATGCCGGCGTCCATAACCAGCATATTGTCTTTCAGAGGCTATAGCAGGCGGGAGTGAAGATACTGTGTTATATGAGACGAGACAAATTAAGGATTCCAGTGAAGCCAAGCATGTCTTACTAGGTTGTCATGGTCGATAAATATCGCTTAGACTAACTTTTGGGAACTATAGTGACTTCTAGGATAATCACAGCCTCATGAATCTTTGCAACAACAAATTAGAGACGTAGAACATTCAGAGGATGTCTGGTTTTCTAGGTGTATAAGGGCGAGACTCTGAGCAATTTCCAGACAGACCCACTCGTCATTCAATTGCTGAAAAAAAGTCATTCTTACTGAAATCTCCAAATGTCACAAGTTTTTGACACCAAATCAAAGCCTCAATTTTTCTATGGTGTTCCTCAAGGTTTTGGTGCTCTAATGTGGTGTTTTGGGGGTATTTATGACCATTTTTATCAATTCTCGAGTGGCAAAAAGTGGTCAGATGTTACACCAAATCTGTGTGACAACTAGTGTCAACTCAAACTTGACACACAGGTAAGCGTGGAAAAAGGGTATCATATGCTTCCATCACACTGTAGATAAATATGACTAGAAAAAGTTGACACACAGTGCTGAGCTGCATCTCAAAATTCCCAGCTTTCAGGTGATGTTTACCCCTTCTTTATGGCAACTTCTGTTGACCTTTTATCTCCCCCACACACACATACACACACACACACACACACAAAATGTGAGGATGGCAGCAGGGTCTACAAGTGCAGATGCCAGTATGACTCATTATTTATCTGAAAGGTCCTTTTTTTATATTGAACTGTAAGAACATATTTGCACTACAAATCCACTGTGTATTTGACTTACTTAAGGCTATGAAAAGGTAAACTCTACTAGAACTACAAAGAAGTTGAATTCAAGGAGTGAATTAGTAGAGATCAGAATACATTTGTAATGAACACAGCAGTTTACATTCTGCTAGGCCTGATATTTATGGAAGATGGCCACTGACAAACTTAAAAGAAATCTGGCTGCATACAGACAAATCGGTTTGAGAAATTTGAAAATGCATGTCTTGCTCCTCTGTTTCCAGTGATGTAACATGCCATCTTCACACTCTCATTTTTACACCACTGTAAAATTCGACATACAAAGTTCCTGTTTCCCCTACAAGCTTAGCTATTCATTGTGTCTGTTAATCATTGGTAAAGAGGATGTGTAGCCCGATGACATCAGTGTTCAAAAGTGGTAACTTTTTGAGTCATAACTGCAAAAATGAACTTCATATATGTTGAAACACAGAGGATGATGGAAAGACACTGTGGTAATATGTGTGTGTGTGTGTGTGTGTGAGTAAGAGAGTAAAAAAGTTTGCGAGGGGGAGGGAGCTCAATAGAAAGAGGAAGAGAGTGGGGGAGATGAGAAAAAGTGCAACTAATCATCCACAGGACAGCTAAATATGGTCAAGAATGAAGGTTGTGGTCAGGTAAAATGTGGTTTCTCTCAAAGTGACATCTGTCCTCACCGCTCATCAGCCGCCATTAGGAGCCCTAATAATAGCTGCTGAAACCTTTTCTTTGAAGGCTATCAGCTGAATGTCATCTTGACTGAGGCTGAAAACTGTTTTGTGCAACACCTATTTTGCAGTGCACAAAGGCATCACATTTGATGGAAGTAACCATTTTAGAGCTTAAATGCTTTTAGGATAGCATGTGAACATGACCAGACAGAGGATTTCACTTGAGCTTATATTAAATAACTTTAGAGCTACACCTACTAACTCTGAACTTCACCCATATAGTCTCGGGGTCAGGCGGTAACAACACAATGAAACATGATTATGACCTCAAAATAAAAGGAAACGTTTGCCCTATTTTTGTCTGTTGTGTCTGATTAATTGATTTCCAACAGTGCCTGGCTGAGGTCTAATCTTAGTTTTTTGTTTAAACACGGGGTGTAGCAGCCCAACATTCATACTGTCTCAGATAATGGACTCTGCACTGTTTTCTCCACAGAAAATTCTGATAAAACGTCATAATGGAGCAAGATTACGTTTATTAAACAAAGAATGGAATGTGATACTGTTTAGACACTTCAATTACAATCCGAGCAATTTACTGATAGTAGATGTGGAGTCATAGTTTTGTCAGACACACGAGGACCCAGCCTGGTGTCAGCTGATGAGCAGCCCTGCTCGCCAAAATGATGTGATGCCGCTCACGAGATGATAACAAAATGGCCCAGCATGACATGGCAAAACATGTTCAAGACGTACAAACTTTTTGGCCATTTCTTTTGACAACCTACCCGGATGAATTTGTATTTTTTGAATGGACTTTTATTGGACTGTTGATTTATTATTCAAATTCCACAAATAAATACACACTGCCACCTAAGGCACAGCTTAAACGGGCCCCAACAACTTCCAACACTTTGTTTGTTACCAAATATATGAGCCATTGCATTATGAGAAAAAGAGATTTGCTTCCACCTACTGGTGAGACGGGGAAACTGCATTACAAAAACACTACTACCAATTACATGTCTGTATCTGGATGGAGGCCTGCTTAGTGAAAACTCTCACATCATCATCGTCACATCAGACAAGAGGTAATAGTTAATAACGCAGACAGAGATGATCAGCATGAGTGTACAATAAAATACGAAAATGGCCAAAATGACATGTGAGATGCAAAAGTAGCTGTCTCTTTGTTGGACAAAGTGGAGTAATGTACTTTAGGTTTTGGTCTATATAAAGTCCTTAGGTGGAAACAGCAGAAATACTCTACAAGAGAATTTGTTGTTTGCGAGAAAAACACATCCAGTATTAATCATAGGTGCAGAACTGAAGCAGCAACAGAATCAGACAAAGGCTTTTGTTTGATCAGAGCTTGATAAGGCTCAAAATGTCACACTTTGGTGGTAACAAATCCACCTCAGCAGCGACAGACACAGTGTGCTGATTTTTCTCCTTTTCATAGAGAAGTTGTTGTTCTTATCCAGTGGCAGCAAGCAGCAGACAGAAGAGGGCCTTGAAATTCACCGCAAGGCTCATTTTCATTCTCTATCCAGATTTCTCCTTTACTCCTTCAAGTGCTCCCTTTCTCTTCAGATTGGTGAAGAGCAAGGCAAAGTTGATGATATATGTTGACACGCAGACCATGCAGAAATCGCCCAGAACAAAGGCGAGGATAGATGCAAGATAGAGCGAGCCTGCCACAGACACCCAGGAGGACAAGACCAAAAACAAGGCTGCTCTGGTGGAGACCGACAGTCCTGCAAGACAGACAGACACAGACACAGAGCAGTTCACTTCATCAATACCAAGTCCTGCAACTGGCCCTTTGGGGAATGCAACTTGGGCCATGGCTTGTTTGTGGAATGTTAAACACGGGTGCAAAGCAGGCCATGCAAAGCTACATTGGACTGAAAACAACATCGTTTTGTCTAAAAACATTCAGCGCCACACTGTTTACACTGTAATTTGCTGCAGGAAAATGACAGACTAACCGAGGCCCAGCTGCAGAGCGTAAAATATGATGCCCAGGATACTGTTGGGTTGGTTCAGAGGGCTGTCTTTGTCCACGAATAACTGGACCAAACCAAAACCACGACCCCACCTGCAAAAAAAAGAAGAGAACAATCAGAACATTCTGAAAAGATTTTTAATATTTAACCTATCAGAGTGTATGGCTATTAATTACTTATGTGTACCATAGTGTGGAGGGTGGGGGGCACTTCATAACAACCATCACTGATAAATGGTAAATTGACAAACTTCAGTTAATGTTTATTCCCTGTTAACAGCACTAAAATGATTATTAGTATAAATTGTTAGTAACGCTATACACATAAACACAAAAATAACTAAGCAATGTGATGCATTTCAGAGCAAATATTGCACTTTTTTACTGCACATTTAACCAATTTCTAATATCTGATTAGTAAACATGATCAATTATCATTTAAGTGATTTTAACAGAAAATAACTATTAACTAGAGTTGAATCAGTTTATCATTTATTTGCATGGCTGTAATAGAATGGATGGGTCGTGCTTCCAGACTTTTAACACGTGGCAGTGAAGGGGGCGGGACTGCCATGGAGTGCACACCGACCCTCAATACACAAGTACAGTGTTTTCTCAGCACTATAAAACAGTCATAATCAATCAGGCAAGTTAACAGGCGTCAGATAAAGTGGCGATCGGGCCACTGCAGCACACTCAGGAAAAGAAATGGCTCTACCTGGAAGTGAAAACCTTGGAGCAGCTCACAGACTCCCCCAGGTCGCACATCGCCCTGTAGTCGGGGTTGCTCTCCCGGGAAAGCTCCACATGAAGCGCGTAAACAGACAAAAACAACCCGAAAACGCACAGAAACAGGCGCGTCTTTCTCTCCCAGGTGGGCACTCGGTTATTCCCAGCCGCCGCCATGTTTATTCCAGGGGATGATTCTCACACAGTTTCAGGCCTGCTTTTTCACATGTAGGTGAGAGGTTTTCTGCAACGCCACAAGTTGTGTAAGGCGACGCGACCTGTTAAAAAGCAGATCCTCACTTTTGATTGGTGCGAGTCTTTTTGGATCGTGCACATGATTGGTCGGTGGAGAGCAGATGTTTGTCCAGAGGTGGGAGAGTGAGCCGGTCAGGGGTTGACATGGGGTGGGCTCCCAGTGGACTTCAGTCTGGAGAACAGCCCCCATTGTTCATTACAGCTTTGATTTTTTATTTATCACATGAGAGTAAACAAACACCAAACACGCTCTGGAAGTTTTGGTGTAGGCCACTCAATGACCTGTGCATTTTTATTTTTTTTTCTGCACAGGTTGTGAATGTGATAATTTGTGAAAATCTGCAAAGCTGTAAATCCATTTAAGATGTTGGAGGGTATCTTAAAACCTCACCAGATTAGTGTAATTAGGCCTACATTTACTTTTTATTATCATTATCATTATAATTATTATTACCCTTCTATGACCCACGCCACATATACGATGTTTTAATTGCATTGTCATTTAATTTGTCTCAAATTCTACTCTCTTCCGACAAAACAGAAAATAACATATTTCCTCTCTAAGCCCTTCAACTAAGCCGCTTCGGCACCACCCAAAAAAAAAGATGAATATCAGATC
>OMLB01044160.1:0-10833 GCA_900302555.1 Myripristis jacobus | reverse complement strand
CACAAACGTCCCGCCTCTCGTGACGTAGAGCTTTTCTATTGGCCGCTGTCCGTGATGCCGGGGTACGCGGTTGGCCAGCGACACGCCACTCAGGACGGAACACGGAACTGTACGAGGAAGTGGCAGACAAAAACACGAAATAGCCATGCCCTAACAGGTTTGAAACAATTACCGCTATTGTAGTCGCTTTAACAGGTGAATTTCTATTTTTATCAGTTAGAACCACGACTATGTGACACCAGAGGTGAGGTTTGGTTTATTTGGAGGGGAAAGACACGCGTTTGCCGTCGTACCTTCCTAGAGAGCCAGATGTCCAGGTAACTGGCCTCCGCCCCTGCGTAAAGGAGTGGCTGAGGCTGCTTTTTGTTGTGCAGTCTAGGTACATTTACTGACCGACTGGCCTGCAGGTCATCTGTTCCTCAAACGCAGCCAGGTATAGATTTGTCTTGTGTCTACCTTGAAGGAGCAGACTGGTGCTATTGGACAGTAGAGCAGAGGTTTTGGCCACCAGGCCTGACGCTGGCACAGCTGCATTATCTGCACAGCCACTGCGCAAAGGTCAGGGACCGCGTGACCATGCACCCCATCCGCTGTCCCCACATTTATGTTAATTATTAATATATAAGCATATTTTAAAATACCTTCCCTTTTGCAGTATTTTCACAAAATCAGCTCAACAGTGCAATCTTACTGTGTTAAATTCAGTAAACAATAAAGTTGCAGCTGGGTGTTTGTGTCAAGGTGTTTCCAGATTTCTTGGATTTAAAACAAGATATTTTTTATTTGTGTTAAGTGTTAAACTGTGTATGTACCATATTTGAATGATGATGAGATTAAAACATAATATTAAGATAACCACTCATTATAGCCTCGTTTTGCTGAGGAACCTCTTGAATCCACCCAGACCCCTCTTTGAAAACCACTGGTGCATGTGGAGGTCAGATGATTTGTGATCGGCCAGTTGGTTGATGGGAAAGACACCTGGAACAGTGATCTCATTGCTTGAACCCTGAGGAAGCGTTTTTATGATGTGAAACTGAAGCAAGTTTTAACGCACAGTTTACTGACATTGACTAAAAGAATCGATGCTGCCTGTGTAATAGATGCCATCCATGCATCATCTCTCACCTTGCCATTCTCCATCTTTTACAGCATCATGTCAACCAAGGAGGTGAGAGAGGGTGAAAATGCTCAGCCTGTGGCCATGTCAACCCAAGTGATGGCCACTGACAAAAGCAGAGAAAACAAGAACCATTGTGGTGCGGCGGGCGAGGCGACGGGCGGCACCACAGACACCAGCACAGCAGCCAAGAACCTGGCTCTGCTGAAGGCTCACTCTCTGGACGTGAACTTCGAGGTTGGTGAGGAGTATGACATCATCGAAACGATCGGCACAGGGGCCTATGGCGTCGTCTCATCTGCCAGGAGACGGGACAATGGTATGAAGCAGTAACCCATACTTATTCACTTGCTGAATGATCAGTGTGGAAATGTAGTTCAATTAACACCGGCATACAAACTCAGCTCTTCACCAATACCCTGGCTTTACCTTTCACAGGCCAGCAGGTGGCAATAAAGAAGATCTCCAATGCCTTTGAAGTGGTAACAAACGCCAAACGCACCTTGCGAGAGCTGAAGATTCTTAAGCATTTCAAACATGACAACATTATCGCCATCAAAGACATCTTGCAGCCAAATCTCCCCCACTCTGCCTTCAAGTCTGTGTACGTACACTGCAGTTACTTTCATTATCACCACAACAGTCAAGGGTGCACAAATGGGGTTCAAATATTAAATACGAAATTAAGTGTTCACACAAATGCATTGTGTAGTGGTCCCTCTCAATTCAAGATAACATTTCAAATAATATTCAAATGCCTAAAATATTACAAAAAGCCTTTTAAAGATAATGATGTGATCAAACTTCAGAATTCAAGTCCAGAAAAAGTTAAATTGCTTACATTTTGTTTGGCCTGAAATATGTTGATGTGCACAAATTGCCTGTTTTTTTTTTGTTTTGTTTTTTTAAGTCTCTCATTTTCTTCACATTATTGTAAAACACTTTGAGCCACACCCCATGTATGCAAGGTGCCATAAAAATAAAGTTATTATTATTTTCACTACTATTGCTGCTACTACTACTACTACTACTACAAAAGGTAATTATAATCCTAACCCCAAAGGAATTGAGATCATTCAAAAGATGACATTTGTATCAAGTGAAGCAAGTCCTTGTTTAAGATTACCTGCAATGTAATTTGCCTGTTACACATGTCATTTGATATGTGTGATTATCTGAGAAGTCCAGCACCGTACCATTATTGTTATGATACCATGAGGCCATGTATATTTGTTACACATTAGTTAATCAGTGAATTAAGATGTCTACTGTTCAAATAGGCAAGTTATTCAAATCAGCATATTTTTAATATTAATTTTTCCCATTTATCTGTAGATATGTGGTACTGGACCTCATGGAGAGTGACCTGCACCAGATCATACACTCCGGCCAGCCACTAACCCCAGAGCACACACGCTACTTTCTGTACCAGCTCCTCCGCGGCCTTAAGTACGTGCACTCAGCCAACGTCATCCACCGCGACCTCAAACCCTCCAACCTGCTGGTGAATGAGAACTGTGAGCTGAAGATCGGTGACTTTGGCATGGCGAGGGGTCTCAGTTCACACCCCGAGGAGTCTCATTCCTTTATGACTGAGTATGTGGCGACACGATGGTACCGTGCCCCAGAACTCATGCTCTCACTGCATCACTATAGTTTGGCCATCGACTTGTGGTCTGTGGGCTGCATCTTTGCGGAGATGCTGGGGCGTAAGCAGCTTTTTCCTGGGAAGCACTATGTCCACCAGCTCCAGCTCATTTTGTCTGTGTTAGGCACTCCCCCTGAAGGTTTGATTGGTGCTATTGGGGCTGACAGGGTGCGCTCCTACGTGCAGAGTCTTCCATCACGGGCCCCTGTCCCTCTATCAAAACTGTATCCACAGGCTGAGCCAGAGGCATTGGACCTGCTGGGAGCCATGTTGCGCTTTGACCCTCGTGAGCGAATTGGTGTAACACAAGCGCTAGAGCATTCTTACCTCGCCAAGTACCATGACCCGGATGATGAACCAATCTGCGTGCCAGCTTTTGACTTTGAATTTGACAAGCTTCCAATGAGCAAAGAACAAATTAAAGAGGCAATCCTGGTAGAGATCCAGGACTTTCATCGAAAGAAACAAAGCACTCGTCAAAGACTCCAGTTCAGGCCCATGGCAAGGGTGAATGGTGCTGGAGGAGCACAAAGCAGCAACCAGTGTGTTGCTCAGACCTCAACTGTGAACCTAACTAAATCAGCTTTGGTTCCCATGGCACAACTCTCACAGGCAACACAGATTCAGGCCCAGCAAGTGATCAAAGTTAAATCACAACAGCAGCAACAAGATGCTGTCCTCCACACGCCAGCAGAGGGGAGCCAGACTTTTCCAAATCAAATGGCAACCTTTAACAAACAACCAACATCCCGTCTGGAAGTTGCCCATAATTTGCCTCCACTCACTAAGAGTGAGAGTGGCCCAGTCGATGTTGACATGCCCAGTGCCAACTCTGATAGTGGCCAACCAGAGACGATAGATTTAACGACGCCAGTCTCGAGCCAGGATGCTCCATCAGAAACAATGAGAGACAGTGAGGGACAGGAGCAGCTGCCCAGTAACCAGTCCCCTCTGACTCAGGCCACCAAGCACCAGTCCATGACCCAAGCTCAGCCCTCCATGCCTGCACTCCCAACACAGACCATGACACCCCTCCCCACCACTGTGCCTTCTCTTTCTCTGTCCCAGGCACAAGCCCAGTCATTATCTCAATCCCTTTCTCAGTCACTGTCCAAAGGTGCCAGGGCTCCTCCAGGTGTCGGAGAGGGAACCAGAAAAGAAGGAGCCATTTCAGAGGATACCAAAGCTGCACTTAAAGCGGCCTTATTGAAATCGGCTCTGAGAAACAAAGCAAAAGGTGGTAAGTTAATTTTTTTGGTGTTATCTGTAGATATGTGGATGTTGTGGATATCTTAGTCAAAAGAGTATCTATAGCTTATTTTGATGTCTTCATTGCAGATGGAGGTACCTCTGCGCTGGGGATGGATAACGGTGCCGGAGGAAGTGTATCGTCCTCACTAACTTCTGTGCCAGAGCTGCGTCGACCTGTTACAGCCCAGGAGCGTCAAAGAGAAAGAGAGGAGAAACGTAGGAAGAGACAGGAGCGAGCAAGGGAGAGGGAGAAAAAGCTGAAAGAAAAGGAGAGAAGAGAGGGCAAGCATGGGGACTCACTGGGTGGAGTTTTACTGAGTGACGATGACAAAAGCCTGTTGGAGCGCTGGAAAAAGATGATGGACAGTTGCAATGACAAATCTCAGACTCCGAATAATGATGGACCAAAGACAAAAGATTGTAATGTGAACTTGCACCATGGTGTGGCTATGAGTGATAACACCCAAGTAGCCATGAGCAAAAACACAGATAAGGAGGTGGGGAAGATTCAGTCTCATGAACAGTTGATGCCTCAAGGTAAATCCAACCTGCCTGGCTTGTTTCAGCCTCCCAACACCCAGGGGCCTTTACCTTACTCTATGAGCCAGACAAAGCCACCAGCAGATATAAGTGTGGGCGCCGTGAGTCGAGGAATAGACATAATGCCAGCAGCAAGTGGCTTTGTCAAAAACACACTTAAACCACACGAGAGCGGTGGGCAAAGTGGCTTCAACTGTTTGGGGAACTGGAACGGGCAGCAAGTTGAGGCAAGGCCAATGCAGCAGCAGCCACAACCAAACAGATCACCGCAGCCCCCATCTGCAAGCTTTCTTCAGCCCCAGCTCCAACCTCAAAGTCAACCTCAATCCCAGCCACAACCAAACCCTCAGCCTCAGTCTCAGCTGCTTCCATTGGAGACTTATTTGACTAAGGCGCCAACGCTAAGCACTGGAGAAACAAATGGCAACGTCGATGTCAGAGGCCAAAATAACCTTAACTCCCACCCTAATCCGTCAACTACAAGTCCTGGGCCTATGGAGAAGCTGTGTCCCTCTATAGGAGAGAAATCTGGACCGCAGACAGCAGATCCCCTCTGTGGGGCTTTAGGGGTCCCCTCTCAGCCTCACCCCAGTTTGGGATTCACAGACACGGGACAGCCAGGGCCGTCCATCGCCCCGGACATCCACACAGTAACGCTGCAGCTGTCAAAGTCACAGGTGCGTCTGAGGTTTCTTTTTACCTGGTTGGTGTCATCCTGTGTTTGTTTTGTTGGTAGACTTTTTCCATTTATCATTTTACCTAACAATCTGTGATTATAAATGGGGTCGGCAGTGCTTGGTCTTTCCTTTATTATAGCTGATTATTTGGTTACTTTTATTTTAGAGTGCTTTAAAATGTTAAGAATGTTGCTACACAAAAATCACTTACTCCCTTGTTCACATTTTCAATCTTAAATGGAAATGTCACAGTCTCCTGCTGGCCTTGAACTGAGCCAAATACTAGGTTCACTTAACCCAATATTTCTCCATTTTCATTGTCAGGTAGAGGATATTTTGCCCCCAGTGTTCTCCATCACTCCCAAAGGCAGTGGGGCTGGGTACGGCGTGGGCTTTGACCTGGATGACCTTCTCAACCAGTCCCTCACAGACCTCCAGCACTCTGACCCCAGAGACAGGTGAGGTCCAGTAGTCCACGTCTAAGTACCAGGAAATCGCTCTTCCTTACAGTTTTATTATTTATCTCAGTGTGCTTTGAAATGAACCAAATTTTCCCCAATCCCTGAAAAGCACACTACAGAGATAAAAGGTACTTCAATGACACCAGCAGTTTTGACTTTTAGGTGCTGCTGCTTGTTTCTGTTGAGGATACAGACATTCCTTAGTGTTACCAAATGAAAAAAGATAACTATTTGTATTTTCTCTTCCACCAGTTATGACTCAGCCCCCCTCTCTGCCTCCCTCATATCTGATTGGATTGAGGTTCACCGCATGACTCAAGCTGATCTGGAGTCGCTTCAGCAGGAGTTACAGCTGGGCTCTCCCATGATCCTCTCTGATACCATACCCCCTGACACCTGACTTCCCTTTTCTGGAATTTCAGAGGGAAAAAGCAAGAACTATGGCAACTAGTAGAATTTTTTAGCATGAAAACCTTGACTAATAACTGATTAATTTAACAGCTACCTTTTTTAATAGGCACTACCAAGACAGTCTTTTCTACCATTATGTCATGTTGTGCTTTCTTTTTAATAAAGTAAATTGAGTCACCACCTGTGTCTGCCTGTGGATAAGTAGTGGACAACAAATGATATCAATGTGTAATATAAGTCAATTTACTGAATAGTAAGTCTATTATGGAAATAATGACCCCTGCTAAAGTGAAATATTAATAGTAACATGTTAAAGGGTGTGATAATTTGCATTTCTGTAATGTTAAGTAGTAACTTTTGAGGGAATTCATTCCAAAATGCCATAGCCCTTATATATCTGCAATTTCATGCATCTATCCTTTTGCTATACCCACTTCTTACTAATTGGTTGCAGGCATCTGCAATTGTTGAGGCAATAAAAAAAGGATTCTGTCCTCAAAAATAAATAATTGTGTAAGCAAATGGTTTAAGATGACTTGGAATTTAAACACTAACCCATAATATCTTTCATATGTAGTTTCTTTGTCACTCAAAATGCTAAGATATCATTTTACAGTGAACCCCTTCCCCCTACTGATAATTAAAGATGAGCAAATAATATCTAGGAGACTCATGAAACAATGCAGAAAGAACAAACCTGAAGAGGTAATCTCTTGAAATATACGGTAAATAATATTTTAGGCTCTTGAAGACTGAATAGAACATTGAGATGAATTTCAACAATCTTATTCATTTATTTCATTTACAGAAAACAATACATATAATTCAGATTTTTTTTAAAAAGACAAACCTATCAAAACCACTATAAAAACAGCATAATGCTAAATGGTCATGGTGCTTAAATAAGTTGCATGTACAAAATGGCTTTACGCGTGTATCAAATACTAATATAACAATTAATTGCTAAACTTGATTCACTATTTAGAACAAAGATTTGGATTAAATCTGGACATTTGCAAATAAGATAGTTCCTTCATTTGGCTTGGTTTGGTTTCTACCTTCCTGACATTCAGTTTTCACAGTGTCCTATCTCTGTAGCAGCATTATCAGCAGAGTGAACACACAGCCGAGTACAGTGGCCCAGCCGGGCTGTTTCTGATAAGCACGGCCATACAAACGGATCCCTGGTACTGTGCTGCGAATGAAGTCTGAGAAGGCAGATACTTTGGCGTACACCCCGGGCCGGTTGGCCTGAGCACAGCCCAGTCCAAAACTCACCACCCCAGCCTGCACCCAGGTCCCATTCACCATCTGGCACACAAGGGGCCCTCCTGAGTCACCCTGGTAACAGAGAGACAACAACAAAGGCTCATTTTTTTGCTATCACTCACTGGAATGCAACCATTTTCTCAGAACAGAAAACAATGAGGCATTAAGGCAGAAGAAGTTGCAGACTAAATCAATAATTTATGTTTATGACTATTTTTTTTACTGAGCCTTAAATGTAATTGAAATAACACTTGCATGAACATGGCCAGGCTTCTGGTTGAACACACAACCACAACAACACAAACAGCTGATTGAACAGTACCTGGCAGGAGTCCTTGCCGCCCTCCTGGTATCCGGCACAGATCATGTCAAACAGGATATCCACCGTCTCCGACGGCTGCAGCCGGTACATCTCTTGACAAGAAGACTGGGAGATGATTGGCACCTGCACTTCCTGCAGCGTCCCCACTCCTGGTAGAGAGACTGACAGAAAAGAGAAGAATAAAGAGAGGATAAAGAGGAAAGGGAATATGCAACTTTTACAGCTAAATACTTTTCTTTTAAAATTTTCTCATTTACTACTCAGTAATATCATTAACTGTAGAGTTCCCAAATATTTTATAATTTAGTTTCTGATGATGGGAGAGGGACAAGGATGTGATGGAAAAGAGCGAAGTTCTGGTCAACTCTCAGAGTGAAGGAGATCTCAGGAGACTGTGATGTCTTATGCCAACGATGTTTATTGATGCTCAGCTGAGGAGAACAGAGTATGAGCGCTACAAGTGCCAACCTTGTGTAGTTCCACAGTAATTCTGAGGGTTGCTCACTGCATGTCTTATTTAAAAGGAGGTATCTTTACTTAGGTATGCTATAGGTCAGCAGATCTGTGTTCGTGAAAGACATCAATCAGTCTGCTCTTGTCTCACTATCTCTGGCATGTCTCAGACTTACAGCCTTGGTGACACGGTGACAGTACATCTTATCAATACAGCTCAACGGGGCCTAATGTGACCTACAGCTGCAGAGAAAATCCCTTCACAAAGGACCCAGCATGGACCAAGCACTGTAACTACGTGATGCCTTTTTAGGTACGCATCCATAATAGGTAAGGCATTCATTCTTTCAGACTGGAGCAATGGTGTGAATGACATTGCCACTTGCCATTAACAATATCCACAACCCATTGATATTTAAGGGTAGAATGAACAATATTTATGGAGGGCATCCCATTGTAAGAGACTGGCATCTGTAACCCATCTGTTCCATGCTCAAGGATATTTCTACTGTTTACTAGTCATTTCAAATTTATTTGACTTGTATGCAGTCTTGCACTTGACATCTGTCAACACCTTGGTCAGGTTGAAGGAACAACAAGGACCATGATGGAAACAGGTCCTGGATTTAAAAAAAAAAAAAAAAAAAATCCTTCATAATTTGCTTTCACATATATACACACATAAATACATACATACAGGTTATGCATTTTTATTTTATGTAAGCATTAAATGGAAGCATAGCCAGCACTGTTGAAACATTAAAAAGCCTCTGTACTTGATAAATGAGGTCCCTTTTTATCTGGACTAAAAACAAAGATCCAGCAGCCATATTTTCACTAACAGGTGTCTTTAAGAAGACACCAATATACCCACTTACCTTCATCTCGGATGTTTCCCCAGCCAGTGACATAGCACTGCATGCCACCTGGGAACAGGGTGCCAGAATCGGGCAGACAGATGGGACGGACACGATCCGACCAGGTTACCGGGGTGGACAGCCTCACCAGCGCTATGTCCCGTCCCTGGTGAGGCTCCACGTAACCAGACGGGATCACCACCTCGCTCACAGAATGCGTCGACTGGTACGGGTTGAAGCCGTTCAGCTGGTAGCGGCCTGCATAGATGGTGTAAGACCCGAAGTCGAATGGACTGAAAGAAAACAGGACACCAAATGAGACCAGCTAGACTGGAGATCAGTATGGATTTGAAATGTGAAACCTACGCTATAGGCTCTATTTCCAATGACAGGATAATGAGCTAGGTGGAATTTGTGCCAAGCAGGTGCTCTTTAGATTAGACTTGATACACAATGGTTATGTTCACCTTAATTGCAGGGAAGATCAAGTGAATTGGCCCGCATATGACCTCAATGAACACTATTTATCATTTGTCTACTAAGATGTCTCAAACATATTCTATCTGAGGCACTGAGGCTCCTTCCTCGGTGGTATAAATCCACTAAAAATGATTCAGATCGCTCACAGAAGAAGAGGACAGCCGCTGAATTTTTGGTCATCCGTGACTCAACAGGCTGATTAAAACCGTGCTCTTCCGGCCGAGGAGAGGCCACTTACTTGGGGAAACAGTGAGCAGCTGAGAGGACCCAGTACTCAGAGATGATGGAGCCTCCGCAGACATGGTCATTGATCTGGAAAGCAAAGGGGGAGAGCGAGTGAATCACTTCAGCATCACAGGCAAATTCCTCACTCAGCAGGTCAACTTGATGACCAAGACCTGGACCCACCACACCACACCACACACACACACCAGTAGCTGCTCATGGGAACACCAAACATGATTACGAGCCATTGGTTAAGGTGTATAGGTTGATAAGGTGAGTTACCTGAATATCCACTTGCCATGGCCAGGCCCCGTCTGAGGCGTCCACCCCTCCCACAATCCTGTTCTCAACAAGTGGTGGTCGGCCACATTCTTGGGCATTACAAGCCAATATACCTGAATGCAATCACAACGACCATTTCAGATTAAACAAGACGGAGTGCTGTAAATCCCTCTCGTAGTATGTACATGATACATGAGACTAAAAGTGGATTCCAGTACTAGTTGGACTTGTCTAACGGGTCGACGAAGAAATACAGTTAACATGGCGAGCCAGAGCAAAAAAAGAAAAAGGTAGGTACCACGACTAATGACACTCACCTGTTAAACACCAAAAAAACGCAGCGAAGTTTGATTTTGTCGACATTTTGCGACCATTCACGAAAAATACACCCAGTTAGCCTACTTAATTATTTCAGAAACAGGGTTTAAAACGGTTCTAGTTTCGAAAAAAGGTGAAAATATCTTTGAACATCGTCTGTGCGGACCGAAACGGAGCAGTCGCCAGAACAATACCTGTTTTATCTGATGCCTGACCAAACGGACTGGCCGTACAGTATTCAAATGGTTTGCGAAGGAGGAAGTTTCGAAAGCTATCCGAATTATCACCGCTCGTTTTGTTTGTTTGTTTGTTTGTTTTTTCGTCGAAAACACCGCTGTAAAGATCCGCCAAGGCCCGGCCAAGTATCGGTGAGACTTGTGGAAGATGAGTACCGCTATCAATGCGCTACCTGTGTACCTGCTCATCGACAGCCAATCAAAACGCTGGTCCCGCCCATCCCGGCCAATCAAATTAGTGGAATTTCGCTTCAGACAAATCTGAATCAACCTGCTGGCTTTT
>OMLB01044154.1:18403-41326 GCA_900302555.1 Myripristis jacobus | reverse complement strand
AATGGTTTTCCAACAGTCTTGAAGGAGTTCCCAGAGGTGTTTAGCACTTGTTGGCCCCTTTGCCTTCACTCTGCAGTCCATCTCATCCCAAACCATCTCGACTGGGTTTAGGTCAGGTGACTGTGGAGGCCAGGTCATCTGGCGCAGCACTCCATCACTCTCCTTCTTGGTCAAATAGCCCTTACACAGCCTGGAGGTGTGTTTGGGGTCATTGCCCTGTTGAAAAATAAATGATGGTCCAACTAAACACAAACTAGATGGGATGGCATGTCGCTTCAAGATGCTGTGGTAGCCATGCTGGTTCAGTGTGCCTTCAATTTTGAATAAATCCCCAACAGTGTCACCAGCAAAGCATCCCCACACCATCACACCTCCTCCTCCATGCTTCACGGTGGGCACCATGCATGTAGAGACCATCCGTTCACCTTTTCTGCGTTGCACAAAGACACGACGGGTGGAACCAAAGATCTCAAATTTGGACTCATCAGATCAAAGCAAAGATTTCCACTGGTCTAATGTCCATTCTTTGTGTTTCTTAGCCCAAACAAATCTCTTCTGCTTGTGGCTTTTCCTTTGTAGTGGTTTCTTAGCAGCTATTTGACTATAAAGGCCTGATTGGCGCAGTCTCCTATGCACAGTTGATGTAGAGATGTGTCTGCCACTAGAACTGTGGCATTTATCTGGGCTCCAATCTAATCTAAGTGCTGTTAACTTGCGATTTCTGAGGCTGGTGACTCATATGAACTTATCCTCAGCAGCAGAGGTGACTCTTGGTCTTCCTTTCCTGGGGCGGTCCGGTCCGGTTTCTCTTTACTTAGCTGATTAGTTCTTGCCATAATATGAATTCAAACAGTTGTCAAAAAGGGCTGTTATAGCTGTGTACCAACCTGAGTTCTGCACAACACAACTGATGGTCCCAACCCCATTAAGAAGGCAAGAAATTCCACAAATGAACCCTGACAAGGCACACCTGTGAAGTGAAAACCATTTCAGGTGACTACATCATGAAGCTCATTGAGAAAAGGCCAAGGGTTTGCAGTGCTGTCAACAAAGCAAAGGGTGGCTACTTTGAGGAATGTAAAGTATAGAACATATTTAGTTATTTAACATTTTTTTCTTTGCTACATAATTCCATATATCTTGCTTCATATATTTGATATCTTCAGTATGTATCGACATACATATATATATGGTTATGTATTAACATTAGCGTATATCATGTGTTTACATGGGGTTCAGGGATACAAACAATGGTCTTGGTCTTCATCATCCTTGTCCATTTCAGTCATGTTGCCAGCCAGGCCAATCAGCCGGCAGAGAGACAGGCCAGGCCAATCAGAGGCCAGCAACCTGTGAAGCGATCAAGATGTGATTGGTTTGTTTTGATTAACACCCGCCCCACCAGTCCGAGTACGTTGTAAACACAGGCAGCATGTTGAGGAGGGGATGTCGCGACTCGCATGTGTGTGTCTGACTGTGGAGGAGAGGAGGCAAAAGAAGAGGTTGTGTGATTGAATTGAAGTTAATACATTAATTCCCCAACCCTAACCCTAACCCTAACCCGACTCGGCCTGCACTTTGCACTGATTCATGGCCTGAAAAAGTCTCCCAGTCCGGCCCTGATGGTAGTAAGAAGGCCAGAGAACAGTAATAAGAGGCAAGGATAAAATAAAGGAAATATCAAAATACAAGCACAAGTATAAAAATAGAACTGACAAAAACTTGGAAGAACCAAATTACAAAACTACAAAATATAAAACCCACAAAGGGCAATCAAAGGCCATTGAAAACATGTACATCTTGAGTATTTTCTTAAAAGCAACCAGTCAGAGGATCTGAGTTGCCTGGAGCTGGAGTAGGGGCAGAGAGGCTCTGGAATATACAGGGATGCCATCCCATGTAAGGCATTAAAAACAAATAAAAGGACTTTAAGTTCAATCCCGTATCTTGACAGGTAGCCAGTTCAGAGTTGCAAGTAACCTTGTATGAAAAGACCATCTTTCCAGCGGTAAATTATGAATTAGTCCTTTAAGTATTCCTCCCCCAGCTGTCCCTCTGGCTTGCTCTCCACTGCACCCTGTCACTCTCTCCCTACACATCTGACATTCATCCCAAGGCACAGCTGTCCCTGTCACGCCATCACCGTCATGCCATCACCAACACCCAGTCCCCGCCAGATTGCTGTCCAGTAGTGGGATGCTTCCAGCCGTTTGACTTAGATTTGGTTAAAACATTCACCTTATAATGTTCTGCTTCTGTGGCTAACAAAGTCGTCACCATTCATAAACCACAGAACTGATAACTGGCTGTGTGAAGGACTATTTTCTTGTGGAGGGACTGTTTCACTCTGCCCAATTTCAAGCCATCAAAACACAACAGTGGACGATGTAAATGTGGACGATTTTATTACACGGATGGAATACCGGTGTGAAGAAAGTTTGAAGTCTCTGAAAGTTCATTTTCATAACATAGTGGAATGAATGGAAACCAGCGGCTGGATCAGAGTCCCATGATAACTTTTACACTTCCATCACAAAGTGTTTGAACTATTCTACTGGCTTATAGTACGCCTGGAGTGCTGGGCAGTGAATAGCTGCACTGGGGTATTGAGTCACATCTTATTTTGGACCAGCTCACTTATCAAATGACACTATTTTGCTTCCCTAGATGCCAACTGGAAAGTAAGACATCATATTAATATTGCTACATTAAAGTAGTATCTATCATGACTTTTAACCAAAAGTTATCTCAATGCAAGCTGCCTAACAAGTTAATCTAGGTTACTGCTCATTACCAAATACAACTCTTCATACAGTGGATATACACACCCACTATTTAACTATTCATGAGTTTGAAAAGATCTAAAAGATTTTAGTTTGCTTTTAAATTGAATTGTACAGATTATAGATCACATTAGAGGTGGAAAAAGTTCTGACATAGCCTATCTTGGTCTTTTTTTTTTTTTTTTTTTACATCACAACAACCTGGCATTTTAACAGGGGTGTGCAGACTTTTTCTATCCACTGTAGTTCGCATTACATTTGTTATTGTGGCTAATGGGATAATCTTCCTTTTATTTCCCTCTGACGTCCAGGGAAACGTAATGAAATTTCTCTATAAAGTGATTTATCTCCACCATCTTAGTTACTTTCTTACCGCTTTTCCCAAAACTTGCAGATAAAAGCTACCCCAGGAATAAGGGGTAGGGACAACAGCCCTACGCTAATGGATTAAGGGCAGGTTTTTCCAGGAGAGTGCTGAACACTTGCAATCTTAAAATAGTTAGGAATGCAGCCAGTTGAGAGAGACACACAGAAGAGAGCAAGCTAAGGCCTACAGCCCGTGAAACCTCTTTTAGGAAGTCAGATGTCGTAATGTCTCGGGTAAAGAAAAGGTTTATGACACGATGAATCTTTCTGAGTATCAGTCGACAGTTATACTGATACATAGTAATAACTTCAGAAAACTAAATGGCTCCTGTTTATTTTTTAGATTTAGTGAGCATATAAAAACCTACTTTATATTTGCAAGTAATGGTAAAGCTACAGTAAAGCCAATACTCCTAAACTTTGGAGAATTTTTAATTTAAGCACAAGGCCCTGCGGTGTTCAGACCACTGAAGTGAGGCTTTAAATGTGGCCACTTGTTGATCCACAGTCTGCCTGTTCTTGGGCAGGAATGGGGCACAACCACATTTCTGTCTGACCAAAACCAGCCCTGAAAACTGAGGTTACCAGCAGCTGACATTTTTTAAGGACTATCCCAGTGATTTTGCATGTTTAGCGTAATATCTAAAAAATTTATAAATTTCACATTTCTGCTAATCTTGTCCCAAAGTAAGCATTTGTATTATAGTATTCCCATATCTGATTTGATCTGATTGTTGTTGTTTTTTTATTTCCTAGAACAATGGTTTGGTGCAATGTAAAATGTGGGGAAATTGTATTTAATGGTCCAATCATTCAAAATCACTGGTGTAGTCCTTTAAGCAAAGACCCAGCGGGGACTTCAGCGCCCCCTATATGTCATTTCTGAAACAGCACTTATCAGTGATGACACTTTGGAGGTTTGCCTTCTATGTGTTTGATGTATTTGCACAAATTATAGTTTAAATACATACACTATTTCATATCATTAAACATCATACATATCACACATGTAATTAGAAATAAATGCACCTGTGTGTGTGTTAGATATCCTGAAAACATTGCAGAACACATCAGAGTGTTGTGTGTGTTCACAGTGACGACAGGAGCTGGTCTGAAGCAGCAGCTCTGAGGACTCTGTTTGGTTTGTTCACACCTAGACGTCGTTAGGGTTGTAGTGTGAGACTGAAACACTCGCTGGGTCACAGACATATCACTGGTGTCAGAAAGACCTTCAGGTAATTTTGGAGTATGGCACTGGGTCTTTGAACGCTGTTCCCATTTAGCGGAAATTAAACAACTTAGCCAACCTCAGAAGGGCATTATTTGAGTATAAAACTATTGGTTTAGTCAGGATGAGAAATTGAAGCTATAATTTGGAAAGCTGTCTCCCAAAGTGTCTCCTGTGGTGTCTTTTCAGACACCACAAGGTATTGCAGATATGAGAACATAGGAACATATGTTTTCAGCTGATTTCTAAATGATTAAACAAAAAAAAAGAAAGAAAGAAAAAAGAGAAATATGCTGGTCATGACTGTGTGATGATTTAAGTGACTTGGCCCACACATCTTGAGATAATCTCAGCTTTTTCTTGGTTCTTTAAATCCATGTATCAATACTGAAGCGAGGGTTTCAAAATTGATGAAATTTGGAGAAAATTTCAAGCCTTGATTAATATTAAGCACAGGTCAAGGTTGTACAGAATTATGCCATCAAGTCAGCATATACAGAATATGTTTGTTTTCTTGCCTTTGATTATTACTGCAAATTATTAGCCAATTCCACTATGATGACGACGACGATGATATAACAACTAGTACAAAGGTAACACTTCCAGCAAAATGTCATTTTCTTGCAATACAACAGAAAAGCAGCCGTGGTTTTTGTCATGCACTCTAACTGGTTGCTCCTCCCCCAGTTCACTGTAAGAGGAGAAGTTTGAGCCCTGGGTCTCTTCTAAATCTAGCCTCTTCTAGTCTATCACTTGTCGCTTTGCAGTATTTCTTCCCCAGAGGATCGTGACCCTCCACAGACTTACTAAATGACCAAGTACACTGGAAAAGTTTTTTTTTGTTGTTGTTGTTTTTAATTCTGTCATGTTTTTTGGGGGCGTTCAGGCAAAGATGAAGGATGTTAGTTATGTGATCTTTTTCACTTCTCTAAAACTGTGGTTTAGTGAGCTGTGTAGAGAGCAAGGGCATAGCTCACATGGGGGATGGGGAAACATGTCCCCCTTTTCATCCAGTTAAATAGTTAACCCACTGTCACAAGTAGGCCATCCCATCCCATCCCTATTCTTTGTATCTTTGGTGTCATTGTTGTTGTAGTTGCTGTCTTTGTTTAACCCTTTGCAACCTCAGCAAATTCACTTGTTTTTTTTTTTCATAATCATGTAAGGAAGATTGAAAATTACTAGAAAATTTGCGCACACACTCATACAAACACAAAAAGAGAGATCCATGTTTAAATTTCAGAGTATCCTGGACACAATGAATCAATACAAAACCAGTTATGCCCTGTGTTGCCTGTGAAATCCTTAACAGGCTGACTCAGAGAAAAAAGAAAAAAATTGCTGTTGCCTCCTCTCAAAGGTCCTGCTAAGCAAGCCAGCGAGAAGTAGTCACAATACACAAATCCAGAGAGTGTGATGCAAGCCCTGAGAGATGACGGCACAGTGAGATGCTGCCCAAACTCATTACCAAACCCGTCAGTGACTCGACACAACTCCAGGTGATCGCAGGCTGTTCTAAACCAACAAGTCTACCACTTGCTGCTTTGCAAAAAATTGACTTAATCTGTAGTGATATTGCAAACAGCTAAATAGCTGAATCAGTTCAGTGTGTCCGCACATTCTGTCACTACCCCAGAGATTAATCAGGACATATTCCCTCTAACCCATTTTGATACTGTCGCCTTACATGTGCTTTCCATATTGGTGCACTCAGCCAAACCAACGTCTTGCCTGCCTGACCCCTCCTTGCTAAACTTTACGTAGAGCTCTTCTCAATTCTTGGTCCAATAATGCTCAATCTTCTTGTCATCTTAAATCTCTGCTTTTAAAATGGCCCTGATCAGGCCTCTATCTAAAAAAAAAAACCCTACCCTTGACCATGAAGCCTTAAATAATTACAGGCCAATTTCAGATCTCCAGTTTTTCTCCATAATATTTGAAAAAGAGAAATGTAGCTGCTCAGTTTCTAGACCATGTGTCCCCCAACAATGTGTTTAAAGCCTTTCAGTCAGGCTTCAGGAGTTTTCATCCTTCTGAAACCAGGCTTACTAGAGTGACACGTGATCTCTTACTAGCCATGGTCACTGGTGCTACCGCTATTCTTCCCCAGCTTGATCTGAAGCAGAGAGAAAGCAGTGTGTCTACTGCAATAATCAGATCTCTGAGTACTGAGAGCTTAGCTATGGTGCTCCTCTAGGGTCGGTCCTGGGCCCACTCCTGTTCTCTGTCTACATGCCCCCCCGGATGATATTATTAGTAGTTATAACATTAACATCCGTTGTTATGCTGACGATACTCAGATCGTCATCCCCAACCCTAGCTTTGAGGCATGTTTGTATGCTTAAAGCTTGGATGTCTTCTAATTTCCTGTTGCTTAATGCTGGCAAGACCGAAATGCTGGCCATTGGTCTCCCTATGCACAAGCATCTTCTTAGTGATCACATCCTAAATTATGACAACTTCATCTTCTCTCAAAACTGCTGTTTATCACCTGTGCAATATTGCCAAAATTAGGCTCATGATGGTTATGGCTGATGTTGTTCATGTATGAGAAACCATTTTTCATGTAGTTGTCACCTTGATTACTGTCACGTTCTGTACTCTGGTCTGCCTGCCTCTGGTACCAGAAATCTTCAGCTGGTCCGTTGTTAGCATAGGCTAACAAGAAATCCCTGGAACAGAGCTGGGGTAATTTCCTCTGTGGGGCTCGTTGATAAATTACAATCTTGACAGCAGAATGCAAAAAACATCTTCCTCTCTCAGAAATGCCTTCAGTGTACAATGTTGCTGTGATTGAGTATTCTTAGTTTTAATTAATCTAAAACCACATCAGTAGCATCAATAGCAGTGTCTGGCTTTCTCAGCCAGTCTTCACTGTTTGTCCCACCAACAACAGCGCTGATTAGCCTGGTTAGTTTCACACAGTAAATAAGACTTGAATTGGGCAACATCAGACCTGTATGAATCATGAAAATGTGTTTTTTTTAAGTGAATGTGCAATTCTCATGTCAGAAACTAGACTAAGATGCAATATCAGATTCAACCACTTGGTCATTCTCTGGCAGAGCTATCAACTTACTCTGTGCCTCTGAAACAAAAATCTCTCTCATCTATTTCTCCATTAAAATCAATAGACCAGCAGCCATGTTGACATTTACTAACAGGGTAATCACATGTGTTTCTAATGATATTAATTAGGGTTCCATTTCATTTAAGTGTACCACCTGTGTTTACCTGCTATTTCATGTCACAGTGGGTGCTGTGAAAAAGATCTCTTGGCGGCTCAGCGTATTGGTGCAGAAATGCTATTGATGACTTGATTAATTTGATTAATTTGGCCCCACACAGATGTCATCCGGGGAAAAGGTCAATCCCAGGCAAAAGATGGAGTTGTTGTCCAGCGCAGGCCGAGTGGAATGATTACGGCAAGCAACTACACTACCATGACCTTCACGTTGGGTGAAAATAGATGGCTGTATAGAGCAGCTGCTGATGTTGTAAAATGTACAATTTTTCTGTATTTTTTTCAGTGATCTGACACGGTGATACAGTAACACAATAAGTATACACTCACTGGACCACCCCTTAATTCTTTTATCATTTATTGAAGTATCCTGTTTGTAAAAATGTTGCAAAAAGATTTCAGAGTTAGCCTATTGGAAAATATTTGTCTGCTGTATTTTATTAAATCACATACAGTTTCATAATCTACGTAGCCTTGGCTGAAATGAGTCCATGCACCATCCTACATGTACATAAAAATTGACCAAAACATTTTGTTTGGTGGCTTTTCCATAGCAGTTTCTTTTTTCCTTCCATGACATGAAATATGTTGTATAAATAACGATGATTATGATGATGATGATGATGATAGTGAATATAGTATGGATAGTAAAGATTAGTCAATTACGATCATACCATGAGGTATTTTGGCTGCAACAAGTCACATTATTCAGTGTCAGAAAAGGGCATTTACCATTTATTTGCTCATCTATTTTAAGTATTTCTCTCAAAAATTAAATCAAACTTTATTTATTTATTGTAAGTATTTCACTCCAAAAATGAAATATAATTTGCTTTCATTAGTTATCAAGAGCCTTTCAAAACACAAACAGCCTTCTAACCCACACTCTAAAAAACAATCAGATTATTAATTTCTTCACATTTGCATTACTTTCTAAAACCCAGATCAGCCCTTATGGATAAGGACAAAACATCAAATCACATGAGTGCTGATGTAGGATCAGTCTAGCAGATGAAATCATAATTCACAGGATATAAAAATCTGATCCTCGACCAGCAGACACACCTACACCTCAGCTCATGTGATATCTTTCAGAAAGTGCCATGCTCAAGTGATGGAAGTAATAACAGCAGCTATAATGTGATCAGTGAAAATTAAACCATAATCCCTTACATTACCTCATTGCTGGGAAAAGTGATGGAATTATAGTAATCTGAGTAAAAGTAATCTAATTACTCCCAACATTGCTTTGCACCGCCCACTATCAACCAGAATGAAGATGCCCATGCAGCAAGGTGATGTCAGAGTGAGTGAGGTGAGCTGCTCCCGTCAGTGCAAACACACCGCGAGCGTCGCTCTCGCTCGTGAACGCCCTCCTCTCCTCGGCCTGCCGCGCTGCTGCACATTCTGGGAATCTGAGCTGGGTCAACCTTCTGAGAAGCCCAAGTGACACTGCAGGCGCAGGCTTCTCCCCCACAAATAGCAACAATTGAAAACAATGCTGAAATCCACTCGCATGTGCTATCTCTTATTTTTAAAAATGATTTCAAGGCAGAGGTTTTCAAACTTTTTCATCTTCTGGACTCCCAAGCTGACTCTCATTAAATCCCAGACTTCCAGAAGTGATCTGGGAGAAGCAGAAGATCCAGAAAGAGATTTAATTTGTTTCATTGTTTCAAGCCATTCATCACACGCTGTTTCCTTGAATTTCACAACAACTGTGCAATTGATTTTTGATTTGGTCTGCATTTTAAGTTTGGAAAAAGACTTCCAGCAGAACACTATGCTCATCTCTCACTGCATGTTGTGCCCTTGATGAGGGGAGCACAAGATGTTGCTTTTCATGCTAAACTTTGTGCCATGACCCTATTCTCAAAGTGGAAAAGGCCAAACATTTATTTAAAAAAACAAAAAACAAACGAACTCTGTCTTTACATTTTATTTTATTTTCCTTTCTTTTAAAAATGGCCACTCATTATGAACTTCTTTGAGTCATAGCTTTCTTTGATTGTAGCTCTGTATTGATAAGAATAGCTACGGTCATAGGGTTTAATAAAGTATCACATGACCCAGTAGAATATCAATACTCTGAGGAATATTAGGAATATCCTAATATGTCACACTGTTTTAACCAGTTTCCACAGAACAGCATAAATAGACGCACTGTAAAGTACTGTCAAATCTTTTTTTTCCCTGCAACTGTACAGAACAACTGAGTAAGTATAAATATTTTCACCTGCATCCCATCTGTGATGGCAACCCACTTGTTTTGAGTTGAGCACTTTATCTCCACATTCTCCTCACTGCGTTTGAGGCTCACTAGATAATGTGCAACTTCATTCTTTTATCAGCTCATCCACTGGAGAAACTCATTTTCTCGAGAGCTGAACCGTGGAGCATGTGTCAAGTCTCAAGTCTCACTTAATGTAAAAAAAAAGACAAAGAAAAAAAAACACAACAAAAAATGACAGATTCATGCTTCAGTGCCATTACATTATGGTTTGAGAATGAAAGCCTGTTTGAATACATAAGTTTTCAGCAGCTGCTCTCCTCTCTCACCACAGCTCGATGTTCAGATGTGCAGCTTGCAGTGGACGAGCGCTGCTGCAGTGTTTTGGTCGCAGCTCGGGTGAAGATTCGCCTCACATACTTGCGAGGGCAGTGAAAGTCACAGAGCCCTGTTAACTGAAAGGCCAGAAGTATGGCCAAAACAAATCAAACGCTGATGACACATAAACTGAACTGGACACCGCTGTGCAGCCTGTAGCTACTGGTCTGTTGGGAAGTCATAAAATCTGTCACATCCAAGAATAGATGCACCAGCACATCTGACTCTTAACTGTAAAAATGAAGACTGGCATATAAGCTAAATATATTTATATTCATTTAGAGTGAAAAATGTCTTGTATGATGTTCAGTGCTCAAACTTCAAATCAGGGACAATTCCATCCTTTAAAATGCTTCTGTTTCACTGGATTCGACTGTTATCACAATTCCTGCTAATGACTGATGAGCAGAAACGGGCAGGGTTCCTGGGAAAATTGCATTTTCAAGTTGATTTTCAAAGAACACAGTTCCAATGCAGGAGAGAGGACACTGTTTTTCTTCACAAAGCAGTGAAACTTTCCTTTAAAACCCTAACCCTAACCCTAACCCTAACCCTTGGTCAGGTGTGAAACACTGGTATCCAAGGACAACACTATACAAAAGCACTTGATTTTTTTCAGTTCTATAAATTTAGATTATTGGACATTGTGAAATAGTTTAAGTCTACTTTAAGATTGTTTTCTTTTGTTTGGTTTTATTAGTAATGCTACATGTTCAAAATCAATAAACAGCTAAGAGAATTACATGAGCATGGAAAACTTGTACATTTTAATTGACTGTAGAGTTTTAATTTCAACGGGCAATATATAATGTTATCGAAACTGTTGAGAACTCTGTTTTATGGAATGCATTCACACAAAAAAATGTTGTTTTTCTGAATTAACGAGTCAGTTATGTCAGAATTCTGAGATATCTTATTAATTAAAAAAACAGAGCAGTTTTATCACTAGGGAATAATGGGGAGGGTGGGAAATAATGTGGGTAAAGAAAAAAGAAATTGTACAAACTACTGTTACTGATGCTGTATCAGAGCGGACATTTTTTTGTTGCTGAATCATTGTGAAATAAAAAGATTTAAAAAAACAAAAAACAAACAAACAAACAAACAAAAAAAAACAGAGCAGTTTTATTCCCCGTGAAAAATTTTTCTCATAATTCTAAGATAAGCATCTCAGAAAAACAAGGCAGAGTTTTTAAGTGAATGCATTACACTTCCATGCCGTTTGCATCTGCTTCAAACAAAAGTGAAACAGCATGGCTGAAACCACTCTACAAGCCTCGAAAGGTTTACCACAGATACATGATAAGAGACTTTGACTTGGAAACGGACAATAAAGTGTTAAAGTAACAAAACGCAACAGCCACAGCCACTGTATTCGGGAGTGTTTGCATTTAATTTGCATGATAATACTATCACACACAAATTAGCACACAAGACTTCTCCCCCCACTTTGTCTTGGACATAGCAGACCCAGCGTGGAAAGTTTTCAGCGAACATCCTTTAGCCACTGCAGGTTGTTGTGAGCTTACACACTGCGCAGCCAAACCAGCATTCAGCGCTGCAGGTGGAGCATGCAGTGATGAGCGCAGTGGGTGAACTTTGAATCAGGGTAAACATTATGGATGTCAATATTGATGGTGCTCTGTATCCGTGTGTTTTGCCATTAAAATGTCACAAAAAAAAAGCCTAGAGGACATGTTCCACCCCGAATAATCCCAACCACTTGTCCCTGTGTCCAACAGGTGACATGCCAGGTGAGCGGAGAACTTACAAGGGATGGAGGAAGTGAAAGGAGGAAGGAGGAGGAGGGGTGGTGGAAAAAGAGTCACTTTCTGAATAGATGACACTTTTGTTGAGAAAAAGAAAATGATGACAAGTTTTAAATACCAGTTTAAATACCAATTTTTCAATTTTGTTTCTATCAACATTAAAATGATTCATCAATCTGCTGTGGAACAGAAGAAAAATCTTATAACTTATTTATTTCAGTTAGGCTTTATCTGTGCCTCTTACTGGTTGTTTAAACGTATTTTGTTTTACTGTTTTATTGTTTTGTCTTGTTGTTGCACTCTTGTTTTTACTGCTGCTGATGATTTTATTGTATTTATTATTTTATTATACTTGTTTTTTAATTAAACACTTCTTTTGCTGTAACGCATTTCTATGTATGAAAGGTGCTATGCAGATAAAATGTATTCTTTTTCTTCTTCCTCCTCTTCTGTTTCATCAATATCATCATCATAGTTGTTTGATTGCCATCCTCTCCATGTTGATTCAGTATGGCTGAGCATAATTCCTGGAAGAAAAAAAAAAGGAAAAAGAAAAAAGGAATTCCAGCCACTGCACATGTGCCTGTTTCAGTTTCACCATGCTCCAGTGTCATAATGCTAATTCTTGTGCCTGCCTGAATCTATGTGTGTGTGATGCCTCTGTAGCCAGTGATGCTGCAGTCTGATGACACCTCTCTTTAAAGGCAGACTCTGCAGTTTCATCCCCACCTTGTTATGATGTGGTATAGAGTGACGAATGCCACTCAGCTCTCAAAAGACAAGAACTTATAGGTCCAGGACAAATCTTTTACACCATCATATCCCAAAACAGAGGGGCATTTTGTCACAATCAGTAGAAATGACCCAAAAGCAGAGCACTGCATGGAGTAGAAAATAGTTTAATGGCAGGTTTGCAGGTGATGGAGGTGGGCGAGGTGATGGATTGTGGCTGGTGAAGGCTGATGATTGAAGATGGTTTGCAGCAAACACGGGAAAATAGTGTTAGAGGTGATCCAAAGCAAACTAAAATACATACTTCTAACCGCTCACTACCACACTGGCTGAGGCAACGATCTGGCAAAGAGTGACTGAAGAAACCGTGTAGATTTACTGCTGGGGAGATGAGCTGATGGACTGCAGGTGTGTCTGCTGAGCAGCAACCAGGGAGCTGACTGTGTGCCACGCCCACAACAGAGAGAGAGAGAGAGAGAGAGAGAGAGAGAGAGAGTGGAGCAACACAGGGGAATGGAAAAACACAGGGAAATATAAGGGACAAACTGAAGACCATGGTACATTGGCTCTATTGTTTATGGTTTTCTGTAAATTTTACATCAAAAAATTTAATTCAAAACAAGCACTTAGAGATGCTCCATTAATTCGTTATTAGTCCTGAGGAGTTTGATCCTTCCTCAGCTTCATCCTCAACATTAGCAAACAAAGAGGTGTGTCCTCCCATTTCAGACTCCATGGTCTGCCTTTAAAGTATTCTACAAAAATAAGTCCTCACTTGGTCAGAATGTAAATCAAAGGCCATTAGCTTGAAAACCAGTAGTCTAAGTTGTGGTGAATCGCTATTCTAATCAAAATATAGCAAATTTATACAGGTAGATACTAAAGTAGGTAGGGTAGGTTAACATGTCATGTACCAATGGGTGTCCAGCCTGTATGGGCTTACAATGCACTAACAACATAACAAACAAGAGCAATGAGAGCAAAAGGTCAAATATAGTACACTTCAAACAATGTCAGACCAAATATGAACTGCACACAGATGAAAACAAATCATCTTCCCTTGCAATTATTAACAAAAAGATACAAGCCTGCCCCTTACAGACATTGCAGCACAGTAAAAAAAAAAACAAGAAAAAAACAACTGAGGCACATCTTGATCTGTTAAAAACACGGGCTATGCCTTTAACAGATCAAACAGGGCGCCCTAATATATTGATGGAAAGCATTTAACACAAACTGAGCTCGGTGAAACACTTTGAATTCAGTGACTATGCAGTGAAAAAACACTCTCCAGTTCTGGTTACTGATGCTACAGCAGCACCTACACCGGCCTGCTGACCTCTGCAGGAGGCACATGACGCACCACAGCTTTCTGCTCGCTGCTGGGACGGCCTGTCGTGCAGCAGGTGCCCTTTTTGTTTTCTCACCCCTGCCCTTCAAACAGCCTGACTCCGCCACTGCCCCCGTGTGCTGCAGGGTAGCACTAGAAGGTTAAGCAGCCATCGTTTCACCACAAGATGGCGAGAGCAGCTGCTGAATTACACATGAGTGTTTGGGGACTGGGTTGGTGTCTTTTCAGAGGAGATTTAATTCTGATTCAGTCAGCTACAAACTGCTCAGCTGAAATGTCTGGAAGCCACTATTACATGATGACATGGAATGCTGCAGGTTCAGTGTCAGCGCTGGGAGACAAAAACTTGAAAAACTGGAGATCCTTCTTGAGATGTTTAGAGCAATTTTCTGGAGGTACCAGGCTTTAACCTCTTTGCCCTCAGCCACTGGAGGTTACAAGGAATTGTTTGTAACTTACAAAACCAGGGCCGTCACTTTTATTGTGTATATATTGACTATTAACCCTTAAAACCCCGAAGACGGCAGGTGTGCACTTTTCAATTGTATTTATTTTTATTTTTAATTTTTTGGGGGGAATTTTCTTTGGAATTTTTATTTCTATCTTTTTTTCCCCCTTTTTTTTAAAAACCTTTTTAGCAGTGGTGTTGTGGTAATTTTCTTGTAATTTATTTTTAAATATACTGTATATGTCTTGGAAGGTTTTTTTTGTTTTTTTGTTTTTTTTGAAAAAAAAATATGCGATAGGTATAAGGTGGGACGGCTGACTCACAACAGTGGGTGAACTATTGCATAACTGGATGAACTCTAATAATTTGTGAGTGCAGGCGACAGAGGATACAGGGTGCAGAAGTGAGGAGACATCCCCTTTTCCCCCGGTGTTATTGTTCATCAGCTGTTGGTGTTTGCAGTTGTGTGCCACATGGTGTGTTTTGGTGGCGTGAGATGGAAAACTAGACATAAAACAAAGAGACACAATTTTCAGGAGAGACTGGGACAGTGATTTGGAAACAACGTATTTATTGTCACTCTGTTACACAAATTTATTCATATCATGTTTCAAATGCTCTGCTTTTGAAGCAGGCGCTGACACCACAGTGTAGCAGACTCACACAGCACTATCACCATGGCTCTGTGTATGTGCATGTACAGCACGGAGAGCCGCCCAGGGTCACATGGTAATCAACATAAATCCATGTGTCGAGCTGTGCTCTAGAAATATGTGCACGGTTTATAAGCCCTGCCCAATTAAACGTGGCCTAAATTCATAATCTATACCTCCAAATTATTAATCCAAGAGGCTTTGGGTCCTCTAGGCAGGTCAGCCACAGGCTCCCACACAACCAATCAGATTTTTTGAAAACTCAGTTACCCCTTTGAAACCTGACCAAATTCTTTCAAAAACATGGGAAAAAGGAATCTGAGGACCAATTTAATCTGTGGGCATGCTTTCTAAACTGGGCACACAGATTTGTAAACTGGATTCATTTTTCCAGCCATGTGACCCCATGAGGGCTCTGCATGAGCGAATGATGAGAAAATTATTGAACAGGACTTCAGCACTGGAACTTTTTTTTTTCTTTTTTTTTTTTCAACTTGACCTTGGTCATTGGTACAGACTCTGAAAGCACTGGTCATTATGGAGTTGCCAGCACCAGCAAATCCACTTGAGTAGAAAAGGACCACCACTGTACTGCGAATGCACCACAAATGTGTTTAACTGTGTTGAGCAAGTTCAAATTTTAAGTGTCAATAGGAAATATATTGGCAAGCTAAAGAAAGCATTCTGAGTTGTGTATTTTCAGTCCATGGCTAGCTGCTGGTTAGATGCATTAGAATCTCATTGATTTGAATACACATTTAATATATCAGAAACATAATATTAGCGACATTATCAGCTGTGTGTGTCTGTTTTATTTTTCATATTGCAGCAAACATTTATAACATAGATAATTAGTCCGATGTTTTTTACAACTACTATCCTGTCATAGTTTTAGCTTATGTTTCATGGTGAGCACTGCAATGTCATACACAGACAAAACACAGTCTCCATTAAAGTAGCTCTGATAGGACATTTCAGATGGGAGCTATTCATCTCAATGGCTTTTGCTTTCTCTTGCCCCCTCTCCTTTAAAGGGACAGTTCACCCATTTTGAAAAATGTGATATTACTCCTGTTCTGTAGGACAGTAGTGGTGCTATCTTCCTCTCATTGTTACTGAGTGCTGGATACTGGAGGCTCCAAACTGTTAGCCTTCTGCTATTAAGGTGGACTTGCCCCCAGTTAACACTCAACACACACAAATAACCCCTTAAGGATTTATGAGGTCATGCATTTTCTCGAAATAGAAAAAATAAAGAAACACAATAATATCACACTTTTAAAATGGGTGAACTCTCCCTTTAATATCCAAGTCAGGTATCTAAGTCAAGTTTGTAAGCTGCTCAAGAAAGTGTTACCAATGCACAGTTGCTGTGTGTTGGTAATTCACTGACAACTGTCTGAAAATGACTGCTGTGCTGGAGGCTCTACATGGTGTATTTATTTAAGAGCAGTGTTCTAGTCCATGCAAGTCACTGTATAAAATAGCTTCATAATTAAAGCTTTTAGATGGTTTTTCTGCACTTGTGACATAAGAAATATGAAGTAGGAGAAATCCTGGTCAAGTAATACATTCAATATTCAGAAGCAACAAGTACAACTTGAAAGTTCATGTGATTTTTTTTTTTGTTTTTAACAAAGTGGAAGCTTGCTATTTTGATTTCCCACATATGGCACGAATGAAAAACTACATCACAATCACAACCTGGGTGAACGCTTCATTCTGTTTGGGCGTCCACGGAAGTAATTCAACATAGGCTGTGGTACAACCAGGCAGTCCAGATGCTAGTCTAATAGTTTGTGCTACCTACAAAGATTTGTGCATTACATTTAGACAACAAACATAAACTCAAAGGGGCGGTTTCCTGGACAGAGAGGAGAGCACTGGGCTCTAATCCAGAAGAGTTAATCATGGGCTAAAAAGTGACTTTCCAAAAAACATCTCCACTTCAGAGTAGTTACTTCTGGACTGTGGGGTCCTCGATTAAATTTAAAGTGAAAATCCACCAGATCCATATTTTTTTTTGGTTTGGGCGCCCCCTTTGGTGAGAAGTGGTCATTGTTTTGGTGTTTTGCACTCAACTGGTGGAAGCACTGTGCAATAATAAAGACTCTCACTGACGACTGCTGTTTCTCACATCTCTCCTACTGTCTCACATTTATTTCAAACAAACCTCTACCCTCATACTGGTTAAACACAACTGTGCAGTATCATTTGGGGACTGAGAGTACCAAAATGGACATTTATTGATGTAACAGGGTTGTGGATTATTACTTTAATTTCAAAACCTGGTGATGCTCATACAATCTGGACTAGATCTAGAAAACTGCAGAGTTGTGTGGAACTGGAGGAGAAACAAGACTCTACTTGTCCTCTGATAAACAGCAGGAATCTAAAGTTAAACCTGCTGCCTTGGAGGTTTAATTTAAATCTTCACTGACCTCAGGACTAACACTAATCTCTGATCTGAAAATCAGATCATTTGAATCTAGATTAATATTTCAATCCATAACCCAGAAAATGAATTATTCCAGTTTAGAAGGACATTTTACTCTGACTAGGCTTCATCCCTGTTGGGGAAACCACCCCAAAATGTTTTCAAAATGACCAAGTTGTTGCTGAAGACTCTTGAAAATAGTAGCATCAAAAATGGATCAATAATGGATCCGCTGTAATGTTACAATGTAAGCCCAAGACATTGTGCACCCACTCTGTCAGGAACCTTACAACGGACCTGTAACACCATGCTGCCACTTGTTTAAAATCCATGTTAATGTGTGTTTTTTCCATTAATATCACAACACAGCTTAGATAAGATGAAACTTTCATGATTTCTTGGGGAAATCAGGTCGCTGCAGCAGCAAATAGTGACCTAATTTAACAGCAAAGGATGGAACAAGTGAACAAGTCTTATCCTATCCACGAGAAACAGCTTGGACGTTTTGCGTTATAGTGTTCACTCAGTTTGGTGATGCCCGTGAGGCATTTCACTGGAAAGGCCAGCAGCTGGAAGGCTGAAGGAAGCAGCAGGTGAGTGCACGTTGGTTAGCAGCAACAGAAAGCTGTGGAAGACCCATCTTTCTGATTTTTTTTTTTTTTTGTGGATATATACAAAATATGAAGTAACACACTATTTCTAATCTTTGGCAGATGGATTCACATTGTGCAGCTCTTAATCTCTTTGTGATTATTTAATTCATTTAAAGGACCATGCCAGTGATTTTGAATGTTCGGTCCATTTACTACAATTTCCCCACATTTTATATTACAACAAACCATTTTGCAAATCGTACAGGGGATACTCCACCCAATTTCAAGTCAACAAAAAAAGTTCATTTTCATATCATCGTGGAAACAATGAAAATCAATGGCTGGATAAAAAGTAGGAAAATTAGTTCTAAAATAGGACTGTATGCTTTGGGAAAAGATTAGCAGAAATGTGAAGTTCATACATTTTGCAGATTTGATGCTACACATGCAGAATCACTGGTACGGTCCTTTAATGTGTCCAACATCAATACCCTGTGCCCTTGCATCAAGCTCTGGGCTTCGACTCCAAAGCAGATGAAAACACCTCACAGTTAAAGGTCGAAAGTCCCATTTCACATTTTTTTCCCAAAGAAGATCTTTACAAGTGCAGTTTTGTTATTATTCACATACTCTGGACTAATCAGCATGTTTGAAATTCTTTCAGAAAACACAAAATCCTTTCATTAGGCTCCATCTGGCCTAAACGTTTCTCCTTCATAACAGTCGAATCACTGCACAGCTCAGTTGATTTTCATCTACAGTAAGAGCAAATCTTCACAAAACCAATGAGCCGTGACATTAAGATGTTCCTTTATGGTGACTGAGAAAGCTGTAAGAGCATGCCATCACTGATTGGGTAGCATGTTGGTGCAAAATCCAGTTCTCTCAATCACTGAATTATTCACTTGCTTGTAAAAAATGTCTCTATTAGGAGCACCAGCTCAGTAAGTAACACCCAGGAAGTCAAAATAAAACTATTTCACTTTCAGCTTCATGTCACCACAGTTCAGCTTTGACACTGTCATTTTGTTTTATGTTTTGAAACCAAAGACAAGAGCAGAGCCTTAAAAAAAATCGAATAACCTTAGCCTACTTCAAGTGCTCAGAGTTAGATGTGTCAGAGCTTTCCATGGCACAGACACACAGCAGTGGCTTAAGACAGTGAGGTGTGGTGAAGGACTACCCTGTAGAAGTGAGCCACCCTACACACAGAAAAATGATGGTTCTAAAAGAACCATCAACTACTAAAGAACCGCTTTGTTTAGTGAACGGCTCCACATTTGAAAAGGGTTCTTCACTGAGCCTATGGACCCCACCAAGAACTATTTTCAAAAAGGTTGAGCGTTAAAGTTCTTTGAAGAACCATTTCAGCACCACATCAAAGAACTTTTCTGATGGCTCTCTGATGAACCTTTGGGAGTTCTTTGAAAAACCATCTGGAGAACTGTTCTTTAAATCAATGGTTCTTTAAAGAACTGTGGTCTGAGCGGTTCTGTTGTGGAATCAGAATCTGACTCCCTTTAGGAAAGGAGAATTAGCTTCTATCTCCATGTACCTTTTTCACGTCTGTCTTTGAAGAACCATTGCTGGTTCCTCAAATAACTTTTTTAATGGTTCTTTGAGGCACAATTGAACCATTTAGGGGAAAAAAGGTTCTTTAAAGAACCATGGTCTCAAAAGTTCTTTGTGGAACCAGAGAAGGTTCTACTCTGACATCACATTTTGGGTTCCAGCTGGCACCATCATTTCTCTGTGTGAGGTCATCTTTACATTGCATCTGTCTCTTGTTGCAGTGAGCCTACAAATGCTGACAGTGTAAACAACACACAGCTGGAGGAGCAGCGGCACACATCTCTACACATGTGCATGAGGACAGCAAAACACAACGCCTACAAACTGTGTGTGAGTGTGTGTGTGTGTGTGTGTGTGTGTGAGTGAGTGAGTGTGTGCATGTGTGTGCAATGGTTAATACCCTCTAAGAGATATACACTCATGTTTGCCACCAGCTACCAGGGGCATTTTTTTTTTTTTGGTACATAAAAATAAATCGACATGTTGATGTCCTTTCATTTTATGTATATGCAAATTCACTTGATGTCTTTCAAAAACATAATAGACTTAAAATTGAATTTACAAGGAAATTACCAAAAAATTACCCAAAAATTTGAAAATAAATAAATAAACAACTACTGAAATATAAAAGACAAGAAAATGACCAGAAATTAAAAAAAAAAAAAAACATTAAAAATTGTCAAATAAATTCAAGGAATTAGATTTATAGAGCTTACATTATGTAAAATTAAATTACAACCAAGTTGCAACTGAATTAACCCCCAAAAATGTAAAATCACATTATTTCTATTTATTCTTTTTTTTTTTGTAAATTTCTTCAACAAATTTACTCCACATTTTTTGACTAAATTTGTTGTAATTTAATGTTAATTCATATAACTAATAACAATTATATATATTTTTAGACAGATATTCTACTAAATTTACTTGAATGCTGTACGAATTTTCTAGTCATTTCTTGCCAATTTTCTTCTTATTTATTTATTTATTTATGGCAGCATTTTACTAATTTCTTGCTATTTTGCTCCTCACTTTCCCCCCATGTTTTTGAAAGAAATCAAGTGAATTTGCTCAGGTTTTAAAGCTTTCACAAGCAATTAAACCAAAAAATAAAGATAAAAGGATGCAACAGGGATGGCAGTGGGTGGACTATTTAGTAACTGGAGAAACTTTAACAGCTTGTAAGTGGAATAAAGTGCGGGGGAGCAGAGAGGACAGCTTCCAGACATGAGGGGGACATGCCCCCCCATCCTGTGTCGGTTCCGCCCCTGCCAGCTACTCAAGCTAAATCACCCATTACTGTGTTAATTTAAGAACGTGAACATCACACACACATCTAACCAAACCAAACCACCTACGCACCAAAGCAGCCACCAAGTCATCACACACTATGGTCGCCCATGACACTTCAAAGTCCCGTCTGTAAAACTGTGTCTTGGCATTTGTATGCTGTGGTTACAGCCACACTGGCCTGTATGGTGTCTGTCTGTTGCACATACAGCTGTTTGGAGGTAAAACACTCCCATATGCCAGGACTAATCTGGCCCATCTTTAATGAACATCTGTGTGTGAGAATAAAATACCTGTGTGTACAGTGTTACATACACTCCACCGAGGCAGTGTGAGACAGAAGTGTGTAAAAGAGACAAATCCTCAGCCTCGTGCTCCCCTTGGTCAAGACAACAAAGTCAAGGCAAAAACAGCCATACAGCAAATTGTGACTGTGTGTGTGTTTGTGTGTGCATGCATACGCTGTATATTTGTGTGCTTAGGTTAGGGCTGGGCAATATGGACTAAATCAAATCATCAGTAATATTGTAGGGATAAGTGTTGGTGCTTTCTGAGGATATTTACACAATGATATTTTTGATCAACAGTCATTAATACTATGGATATGATGACCAGGCAGGTAGAGGTAAATTATAAAACAGCTGGAACAGTCAAAAACATTCAAAAAATTGGATCCTGTTGCTGTGATGTCGCCTTTAAAATCAAGGAAAGATCATTCTTGTGACATATCACGATATTACAACATCTAACACCCCAGCTGATACCTCGTCTTACATCATGACGGTGATTTATTGCCCAGCCCTAGCTTGGACGAGTGTATTTTGCATACAACCCTAGGCCAGAGTGTAGTCGAACTGGCCCTTCTCTAGGCCATCGAGGCCATCTGCCCAAGTGGAGGTGGGCATGCTGCGGTAGGGGTCCAGCAGGATGCGGAAGCAACGCACGATGAGGATGAGCAGGAAGACGAAGAGGAAAATGACCAGCGCGAAGGTGGTCTTCTGCTCCAGGGACATAGCAGCAGCAGCTGAATCGGAAAAGGAGGAGGAAGAAGACGAGGAGGAGGAGGAGGAGGAAGAGAGGGAGACGAAGTGCCCCCCGGCAGAGTGCAGCAAAGAGGAGAGAGGAGAGGTGAAGGGCTCTCCCTCCATCATCCAGGAAGAAAAGTGTGCGGCAGGGGCGGGGTAGTGGCACTGCAGATCCCACAGGGGGCGCTGTGTCATCCTCACGCCAGCCTGGCCCAGCCCCTTTGGATGGACCTCATTGCCTGAACAAATGGGAGTAGATAGTAGAAAATGAATAGAAATAGAAATAGAAAGTCATCTCAGATTTATTCATAAAGAAAAGTAATACTTTGTAATTGGCCCATTGAGACTAAATTGAGGCTGAAAGATAATGTTGTGACCTTTTTTTTTTTTTCTTATGCAGCCACCCACAGTCAATACATGGAGATTTGGCTCTGTGCTTCTTCTACAATGTCTTTATGCGAGCACCATAAATAAAAAAGGCAATTTGTGCAGTGTCAGATCAGAGCCTCTAACATATTTCATCCTAAAGCTAACAGCAGGGATCCTCCATGTTTACAGAACACACAGTTTAAAGTCAGCAGGGTTACAGAGAGAGAGAGGCACAGGGAGGAACAGTCACTGCTGTTCTACTAACACGCCCGCAACATTCAAACATACACACACACACACACACGGAGTGAGAGAGAGAGAGAGAGAGAGAGAGAGAGAGAGAGAGAGAGAGAGACAGTGAAGGTGGAGCCTCAGTCTTTGGCTCCTGACTTGGTGTCTTGGAGCTCCACCTCTGCTGAGGGAGGAAAATCTCACCGGGGCTTTACCGTTCAGAC
>OMLB01044153.1:20765-32272 GCA_900302555.1 Myripristis jacobus | reverse complement strand
TTCAAGAAAATGTATAAAGAAAAAATAATTAGACAATACAAAATTGACAGGTAAAAGATCTGTTGTTGTTTTTGTTTTGTTTTTTTGATGATGGTGAGTTGTTACGTTTTTTTTCTTACTCTTTTGTATTTTCTATAAGTAATTTCTATAATTGCTTTATTTTTTGAGAAAGGGGCTGGTAATATAAGACTTTCTTCTTCCTGCCCCTTTTCGATCATGGAACGAAATATATGTAACAAACTTGTGATTGATTATGAACTATTGTTTCCATGATATGGAATAAAATGAAAATGAAAATGAAAATATAGTCTCTAAGAAAAAACAGCAACATTTGTAGTTCCTTAGGAGGTTAAATGCTTTTAATATATATAGGAAAATTACAAGTCCTTTGTTGAATCTAATCTTACTTTTTGGATGATTGCTTGGTGTGGTAACCTGAACATCAGACAAAAAACACCTGAGCTGTATTGTGAAGGTGGATGGGAAGGTGAGAGATGTCCCAACCCTAACCCTAACCCTAACCCTAGGGTTAGGGCCTTACTTGAACAACCGCCATTTTGCTTCTTCGGTCAGATGGCCATTTTGTCGCAACACAAATATGGACAGATAGGACTCAAAAAATAGAAAAATCAATCTAACTTTAACCTCCAACTCAGATCCGAACCCCGAACCTCAACCTCAACTCTTCTTCTAATCCTAATCCTAATCCATCAGGCTGGACCAAGTCTGACAGTTCCTGACTCCCAGTGCCGGGCGTCGGGTTCTGCTACATGGTTTCACGTTAACTCTCTGAACCTTTGTTGAGGCGGGTTGTTCTTTAGGGTTTTGGCAGCTCAGTCACGGACGTGGGTCAGTGCCTTTTCACGCGAAAACCCACGTCAAAAGCCACTCGCACTACCGAAATTGGAGATGGGGTCGGTGTGAGATATAGAGGGTATTATTTCCTAACCTAACCCTAACCCCCCTTAAGGCCAGGTCTGTATTGGACTCCGCAGACCACCCCCTTCACTTTGAGTTTGAACCTCTTCCCCAGGCCGTAGATTTCAGCTTCAGTCCATTCCACAGTGTACACAAAGAGTACTAACAGTAATGAAGGGAGCTTCCCTCATCAAATTCCTCCATTTGGAGCATCCTGCAGCGTCACCACAGCAGCTAACATGAGCACTGACGACTAAAGCTAATGTTTATTGTAATATTGAAGTTACATGGCGATGTCAGCCATTGTTAGTGTAGCTTGGTAGTAGTTATAAGGTCAACAATAGCTCATATCCCTAGAGATACAAGAGGTATTTGATTTATAGATCATTTGGGAATTGTTGTTTTTAGGTAACTTAACCACTTAAGTAACCACACCTGACATGGAAACTCCTTTGTAAGCCCCACAGTTTGTTTATAGCGCTCCAGTGAGGCACAGTGACCGATGGGTAATATTTCTTGTCAACTTCCAGCGAGCTGAGGAACCTTTGTCCAGTTCTTCCCACACAGTTCACAGTTCCCTTTGAGCTGAGCGTTTTTATGTCCCTGTGGGTTGGAAAATTATGAATATGGCTGAATTCCCTGGGCGGTCCATGTCTTAAGGAACTGCTCAGCCATCGTAGCCTTTAACCTTCAGCGTGTCCAGGTTCAGCTGCCACAGGAGTAGAAACTCGTTGGTTCCCTGTGCAGCAACCCCGCTTAATCTGCACACGTTTCTGTACTTTGTGTGTTGTTTTAAATTGCGTTTTCAAATAGCAATGAAAGTGATTACTGACATGAGACTCACTCTCCACTGTAAAAATCTTGATTTCGCTTTATTTTTTTGAAAGAATCAAATCAGTCGATCAAAGGAGCTCTGTAGTGTGGTCTGTCAGGATTCGTTAGTCAGTGGAAAACAAACGAGCCAGTCTTCTAAATCACACATGAAGAAACAAGCAATAAAAGTGAGAAACGGTGTTTCAAAGGTGCTGGAGCACTGAAAGTGTGTGTGTATGTGTGTCTGTATCTATGTGTGTGTGTGCCATGCCTGTAAATTTTAGTGTCTTAAAATTTAATCTTAGTCTTAAAACAAGTCTTAAAATGATCTTTTCATGTCTTTTCATAATTGTCTCTGTGAGCTAAGGCTATTATTTTTGATGAAACAATGCATGATACAGTTTTTTTGGCTGGTTTGAATTTCAGAAATTTAAAATTTTGACCGTTCAGAGTCCAGATGTGATCAACTTGCTCTTATGTTGATACAACCGATGATGATACACACTATGAATGATTGTCAGAAAGGCTTACAGTCTGTCAGCCTAAAAAAAAAACACAAAGTGGACCAGCTGGGTTTAGGTGTGTTTACCTGTATCGTGACTGCTTCCGCCACCACAGCTACATCCTCTACTTTTTACTACATCCTTCTCTCTCTCTCTCTCTCTCTCTCCCTCTCTCTCTCTCTCTTTCCCTCAGGTCTCTTCATATTCGTCTTCCACTGTGCCTTGAAAGAAAATGTCCAGAAGCAGTGGAGGAGATACCTGTGCTGTGGCCGATTCAGGCTGGCAGACAACTCAGGTAGGGCTGTCTGTCTCTATCTGCCTATTTATCTGACTGTCTGTCTGTCTGTGCATCCAGCTGGCTTTACGGTGGCGCAATTAAACAACAGCTAATTTATTTCTCCGCCCGGAGTCCTATCAAAGCTGCCCAGGGGACTCCATTCAAATTCCCGACACAACAAAAAAAACCAGAAGGAAGCTTTATTAAAGTATAAAACCTCAGTGGTCCTGGCTCTGCAGCTAATAAAACATGATAAACCGAGTCATCTCCAGTGAACCGGGAAGTCCTCCAGGTACGATTAGTCTTTATATGAGCTGTACTGGTGCCATTTCATTTGTAGGAGACCGCAGACCAGTTGGTGTGCTACCTTTATGCCTCCTCACATCTGCACGGCCCTGCAAAGGCAAAACCAGTGTGGCTTTTTAAAACTGAACCTATACAGTAATGGATTGAAACTGGCTTATGCCGCTATTCAGTGTATGTAATTTCACTCTTGGCAGGGTGGAAAAGCTTCTGAATCAGCATTTAGACCGCAGGACACCAAAGCTATCCACCGGCTTTTCAACGTACAAGTCAGATCTGAAACATCAATTACTACTTTGCACATGTTTTAAAGGCCAAGAGTCAAGACGAAGGTTTGAAATTTAAACCCTCAAACGACATGAAATATCCGCTTGAAACTTTGAAGTCGATTTTTCTCAGTTTCACTAATCGTGGAATTACTCTCACTTAGTTTGTCATGAAAACAAATGAAAGAATGATTTCCTTGTGGTCGAGTTGATCCTGTTCCTGTACTGGTGCCTACAGTAATAAATGTAAAATTGCACTATAAGAATAGAGGCGAGGAGACAAACTGTTCTCTTTGTTTTTATTTTTTTGTTGTCTTAACCAACAGACTAACGATTAAAGCCCTGACTTAACAAAGGACTGAAGGAAAGAAAGAGGGAACGCTGAAAGGAGGAAAACAGCCAGAATGAATGTGGGGAGGAAACAAATGAAAGAGGGCTGAAAGGGAGAAGAGAGGAAAGTGAGGATGAATGAACGAAAAACAGGAAGAAAGGAAGGAAAGCTCGAAGGGTGTGAAAAAAAAGTAGTAAGAGAAGAAGGACAGATCAAAGGAGGTAAAAAGGGAGAGAATGAAGGAAAGGATGGAAGGACTGGGTTAGGGGGCAGTTAAGGAAGGCAACTAGTGAAGGAAGGAGAAAATAAAGGGAAGGAAAAAGGGTAGAAACAGAGAAGGGAAGAAAAGAAAAAGATGAAAGCACGGAATAAAGAATAGATTCGATGTTTGACTATTAGATGGCAAAAAAAAAAAATCGCTGGATCACTCTGCAGAATGGAAAGTCAAAAAAAGTGTATAAAACAATACATGTGCATCCAAGTGAAAACACAAAATACACACATAGAAATGCACTTAAAGAAGAGATTTAAAGGCAATTTTTTCCACACCTATTAAACTCTAATGACTGCACAGTGTGTACAGTGGGGAAAAATGCACATTTATCGCAGCAGTTTGGTTTTACAAAGAAGAGTGTTAAAGGATAAAATGAATATTGCAAGCCAGAGGTGTTGAGGCGGCGCTCTCGCAGTTAAAGCTCTGTCACCTGCGCTCTTTAGCTCGGACTTTGGACTGGCCAACCATGTTCTGCCTGTGGATCTGAAGCCAACCGGCTCATGAAGAAAATGAAGAATTAAAGGCTCTGACATGTAGCTGGGGGGCATTTGCATTCACGGCAGACGGCAGAGCGAGGCTCGGCTGAGAGTGGAGCCGAGGGAGTTGCAGTAATCTCAGTGAAACAAGATGAAGGCACGAATACCCTTCCTGTGGTCGGCAAAGGATAAAAAAAGAAGACATTTTTCAGTTGAAGGAGAGAGGACTGAACCACCAACGTCTTAACTTGATCCTCAAAAAAAGACGCGCGAGTCAAATATCACACCCAGATTTCTGGCGATGGAATTCACTTTGGTGGACAGATTAGAAAGAAAACCCCCGAAGCAGCTTGATGGGATTAGGTGCACCAAAAAGGACAATCTCAGATTTGTTTTCATTGCATTTGATCAAGGTCTGGGATATGCAGCTCCTGATATCCGAGAGGCAAAGCTTTAGATGGGATAAGCTGCCCAGGTCATTAGTTTTTATTACAACATAGATTTGGGTGTCATCTGCGTAGCAATGAAAAAAAAAAATGAGGAGAGGATTTGAACACAGACAAATTCAGCGACGGAGGAGGATGATATTAATTAACGTATCCATGGTAACAGCAGCCGCTATCATGCTCTTCCATCACTTTAAACTGATGCTCTCTTTGTGTTACGTGCTGCGAATGACATGACAGACACTTTGAGATCCGATTTGAGCGTCCAGAGCGTCTGGACCGAGACGCATCTGTGCAAATCCGACTGAAGTCACATTTCAGACCTCCTCCAGATGTGGTTTGGATCTGATTCAAACGTTCAAACTATCCAAAATCAGTCTGTATATGATAAAAAATGGATTTGGCCTGGCAGTCTGAACAAAGCCCAGTGACGATTCGTGGACAAAACTGTGAAATAATGAATCAACGAGAATTCGCTGTTGAAAAAGAGCGTGCTTGCGTGTTTTTTCGTGAATCCTCGGTTTGCACAGAGATCAACGGTTGCGGTTCCTTGATGGATTGTTTTGCCTGTTGCCTGTTGCAGACTGGAGTAAGACGGCCACCAACAACACAAAGAAGGTGAGCTCAGACAACCTGGGCAAGTCGCTCTCCTCCAGCTCGTTCGGCTCCAGCACCGCCAACTGGACGTCCAAGGCCAAAGCCACGCTCAACCCGTTCACCAAGCGCCACAGCAACACAGGTGAGACACACACATGCACAATGACACAGAAGTACACACACACACACAGAGGGAGGAAAAGCAAGTGAATTTAGATTTGTGTAATGAATTATCTCACAAGAAAATAAGCAAAAATTGAACAATACAAGCTGCCCTGTCAGATGCAACTGACATTTAAAAACAGAAATGAGGGATAAACAAAGAGGGAGAAGAAGAAACAAGAGAGATGCTAACGTCTAGAGTTTGCAAGAAATCAAAGATTTTTTTCCCAGCTGGATTTGTAGTCCAGCTGTCTGAAACCAGTCTGCTTTTGTTTAAATCATTTACTGCCTCACTGATACACACCGCTAATTATAAACATGTTTTTTTTCCCTTTAGGCCTTCTTGTACCATTTTATCATGAATCAAGAGAGATTGTCCTTTAAAAGTGTGAATTAGAACACTGTGATGTCACTTGCTCAGGTGTGCATGCAGGCTTTTTCACTGTTACAGATGGAAGGTAATGTCTCGTTCATGTGTCTGCCTCTGTGTTTGGTGTTTTGGTAGAAAGCTCTTCCAACCATTAGCAGGAAGAGGAGGACCAGTGGAGGTAACGCTAAAGCTGATTGGCTGATTGACTTCCTGCTTCCAGCACCGAGCGATCCGCTCTGCATTTCCCAAAATGTTTGCCGTCACAGACGAGCTTCGTATCTTTGGCTCTAATATGACTTCACATCTATCACAAATTAAAGTAAAATGATGCTGATTTGAGACTTAAACCAAAAAAAAAAAAAAAAAAAATGCATTAAAACTTCATGTGTGTCTCTGAGATGTGAGAGTTTAAGGGCGTCTTTGGTGGCAAACATCCTGGGAAAGCAGCCGCTGATCTGTGTGTGGTGATTGGCCGGTCACTGTGATGTCACACACCTTCACGCCGCCTTTTTTATCAACCTGAGGTACGCCGAGGAGGAGGAGGAGCTTTTATTTTCCAAATTGGTGCACAGATTTAAACTGACGCCACCCTCCCGGGCTACCCCAGGTTGCTAAACCAAGCGCACCACGACACCAAGCTAACATCTGCTGAGTTCATCCTTAACTCCCGTTTATCTTAACAAAAAAACACAAAGTAATAGCCGGCTAATGCTGTGGTTTGCATTAGCGTCAATAATTGATGTAATAATGAGTGTCTGCTCATGAAATTAACACCAAATGTTGAGGATGATATTAGCAACTGATTATGAAGCCAAGTGTTTTGCTCCAAAAGCTCGAATGAGTCCAAATAGTAGGAGGAGGAGTCCCTCTGTCCCCGGCTTGGTTCAGATTTGCACCTGGGTGTCTCCGAAACATCTGGCCTGGAGGTCACAAGGTGCAGCAGAGTTAAGACCCATTACCCAATAAATAGGCTCCAGATCAAAGTGTTTTTGTCGCTCTTTTATATGATGTAGCCCTGCGAGTTAATTTGAGGGCATTGGGGATAAGGCGGTAAAACTTGAGCAAACAGAAAAGGAATAATCTCTTTGCATGCGCGGTTAATGGGGGAAAAAGTGTATCATTTAAGTGCCTTTGGGCTCTTCCCAAAATATGAACAACTCATTCTTGGCAATCAGTCTTGGGGTTTTTAGTGTTTTTGGTGTATTTATTTCTTTATTTTTATTTCTTTATTTATGTTTTCCCTTTATTTCAGCGCTTAGAAGTTGTACGGAAACAACTTGATTGAATACGGACCGATCATTCATATTTCAACAGTTTTATGAGACTGTCTTCAGCGTTTCTTTTTTGTTTTGTTTTTTTTCTGATTTTTCTGAACAAGGTGATTTGCGGTTGCCTTGTTTGCCGGTCAGTTAGTGCCGTCGCCGCGGGGCATCGGGACACATGAGATGGATTTGTCTTCTGTGAACTTTACTGCAAACTTTCCTCCTACTTTCAGACAGGGAGAATAGTTTTCTGATTGTGTAGTTCTGTAACCACAGAAAATAAAGAACAAAAATGAATATCGATCACATACGAGGTAATACAAACGCTACAGCCTCTCTCTACAGACTGTAAAAGCATCTAACTGCTATTACTAATATATACAGGACATACTGTATTCCTTAATACTCTTACACGGTCCTGGCAAATAATATAAAAAACAACAACATTGTGTCTAAATAGAATGACATGTAATATGCCGTATTTTTGCATGGTCTTTTGTTGTCCTCAAACGCTCCACACAACTTACATCTGCTGAGGAGGATTGATTGACAGGCTATCTAGCCAACAGAAATAAGCCTATAATAATTAAGCGAGACTTGGCAGAATGATGGGCAGCAATGTGAGACTAAGGAAGATATGCGAGAAATATAAAACTGAGGTAGAAATGCATGACAGGATATGAAATCTTCCTTACAGCACTTGTAATTCTGACCCTGACACCAGCATGTGAATGCAGCATAATAGTTATAACCCAAAACTGATGACTGTCCAGAGACGGAAATTTGGCTTATGGATCAGCATCGGTATCTAATCAGCGAGTAGTAACTCAGTAACTGTTTTTTCCAAATTTCTGTCCATCAGCTTTCAACCAGATCCACTCAGACCTTGTTGAGATTTCTTGCTAACAGCCAGTCGGGGCTGCAAGTACAGCCCTCCTGACTTTGCATGCTAAGGAAATAAAAACTAATTGTTTTCACATTGACCAGCCTGATCGTATTACCCAGGTGGAAGTGAGAGAACTTGGAGGCGGAGGTCCTCTCTGTGTTTCTCCCTGGGTGTGCGCAGGTTTTCTCCAAAGCGATGATGTAAACTGCTCGTTCCTGTTGTCTTGGCTGGCAGCCTCACAGCACCGCAAACAGAGCCATGCAATCAAACCCTGATTGCACCACGCATCGCGCATCACCTGCTATCTGCTCCGTCTCGAGGTCTGATTCACAAAAGATAGAGTGCTAATTATATTTCAGCGCAAACACGTCCATAAATTTTTACAGCGGAGCAGGAATATGCCCTCGTTTTGCATCTGATTGCAATTATCCACGTGCCAAGATCACAGCAGGCAGGCTCAGTGTCATCCTTGATGTCATCAATTAGACTATAGCAAGGACTGCATGATACGGCAACCTGTAACTGTGAATGATTTCGGTCTCAGATAAATCAAAAAGCAATATTCTCCCTCAAAATATTCGCTCTGAAGATGATAATTCCACTGGAACTGCATGTGGCTATTATTGCTGGTCTTTGTGAATTGGACTGTTTTTGCAGAGGCTCATCTGCATGGAAAGCGGCCGGTTTTTGTTTCTTCTTGTCATGTTTTAGCGGCTGCCAAAGCCACGCAATCCCTCTGTGAATCCACCCCGCAGTGTGTTTTTTTCCTAACTACCGGAGCAAAACCAGGCAGTTTATGGCTGCTAACGAGACGGTGCTGCTGAATGTTGCCGCGCAGCTTGTTTGGTTTGTGTGGCAGGTTCGTGTGAGATTCACTCGTTAGACCACACAGATCTGAGGGCCTTCGCTGCAGCGTTTTAGACGTGCGTGTGTTGGGCGAGTGTGTGTTTGTGTGCCGTCCTGTCAATTTCCACAGAGTTTATCATGCATCAAAGCATTTTTTTTTTTCTAACTCTAGGATGTTGGATGTTTATATCTTATTCTGCAAGTGATTACAGCTCTAGATCCTCCAGTCAGAGTCTTTGAGGTCTTCTCGAGACAGAGCTTGGTAAAACTGGCTTTTCTTTCCATGCACCTTAAATACATTTTAAAATATCTTGAAGAGTATTTTAAAAGGAAACTAACTCCTGTTTCATGGACTTTTACACTACTTTTCCATCCCTTTCCCCCTTAATTACCCCCTTCCCATTGTTTTGAGTAAGTGAATTTTTTTAATATGCAACTTTAATAGTCAGTAGTCACACTGAAGTGTCTTTGAGCAAGACCCCGAGTCCCTGGTGTCCCAGCTGGTTGGAGCTGAGTGTCTTCCTTGAGGATGCTTTGACTGTGTTCACACAGCTGGCTTCCGTGCTGCTGACATCTGATTCCTATGCTTGACTGTTCCATTTCAGTTCCGGGAAGTAACCCATATCCACCGTCCTAAAGACACGTGCTCAGAATAAAAAATAATAAACGACGTCACATCTGATTTGGTGCGTTCAAGTTCCGACCGATCAAATTCCCAATCAGATTGTCTTTCTTTCCTTTGTCTCTCATTATCAGCCGAGCTGCCGTGAGAAAGATATGATAAAATGTCTCAGGTGAATGACCCAGAATCTCCTTCTTGCTATAGCAGTGCCTGTAAATTTCAGTTTGAGTGAAAGTCAGATGTAGGTCACATGCTTTGGAGCCCGATGCTGTGCCTCGTATTCACGCAGTCCAGTTGGAACTGGAAAAAAAAAAGAAAGAAAGAAAGAAAAAGAGCAACTGGATGCAGCTTTTGGCTGTTCAAGTGAATTAAACAAACATCAGATCTGTGAGGGAAAAACTCAGCGTGAACTCGGCCTTAAACATGACACATGGCTGTTTATGGTCTGAGACTGGCTGTTGCAGCGATGGAGCCTGTAAATCTATGGTATGGCCTCACTCATCGCCAGGCCCCCCCGCTGACACACACGCTCACACTCACACACACACACACACACTAACACACACACACACCACGCAGAAAAACACTTCTGTGGAATCCATTGTCTTCGAATGCGTGCAGTCATCTGTAACAGGTGCAAAGCAGGCTGATGATTGTGTTTCCTAATGCGGATGATGCGTTCCAGCATCGCGGTGTCATCTTCGAGGCATGAGTGTTTACCCGGGGATCCAGAGAGCGTCACGTTGATTCAAGCCATATGCAGCGTTCTTCCCAAAAACCCACACATGATGAGGATGCAGGATCTCAGATCAGGCTGGAAAATTACTATCAGCCACCAGCCAAAATTTGATGTATTTGACTGCGGTGGGCATGTTTTTCTGCTCTAGTGGACTCTTTAGCAGCTAAGGAACCGTTGTTTGAGCTATTCTGACCCTATTAAAAATATATTTCTGGCCACTTAACAAGCAAAACCGCCTGGTGAATTTTTAGATGTGGCGTAAAGTTGGTTTTCTTGTCCGAAGCAGTTGACCGAGACGTGTTATAACAGCAGTAATAGATCTGGATATGGTCTTGAAAAGTGTGATGGATTCCACCAGCGATGACGTGCATGTGAAGGCAATGGTGTTTTACCAACCAACTGAGAAGTCTTAAACGTCTGACGTTAACAGTGGCCCCAGTAATGTAGCATAATGGTTCTGGCTTCAAAGTGCTTATTGTCCGGTGGTGGGAAACCCCGATCCAGATCACCACCAGAAGCCAAACGGCTGAACTTTTTGGGCCGAAGACTCCAGATTTGAGTCGAGTCCATTTGGAAATGTTTGAGGTCTTGCTAACTAACAGAAATGGGCTGAAAACATGTTAGCTGAGGTAATAAAAACTAAAATTGTCCTGACTTTGAGTGACCCGAACATGTTACCAAGGTGACAGGGAGAGAGTTTGGGCAGAGTTTTCTCCAGAGCGATGATGTAAAGAGCTTCTTCCACAGCCTCCAAGCAATCAAACGCTCATCTTGTTGGATTTCAGTGGCAGGGTTGGGTGGACTTCACTTGTTAGACCTCACAGAGTCTGAGGCTTGTGCAGCTCCACCCTCAGTGTGTCTGTGTGTGTGTGTGTGTGTGTGTGTGTGTGTTGGCCCATATGAATGGAAAACAATACCAGAAAAAGCATCCAAGGTTGTAACCAATTTTATAGTTGAGCTTTTACCAATTTGAATAGTCTTAACACCTCTCTAGCCTATGAAAAAGTGCAAGCACACAATAACACTGTGTACTATCTCTGATGCATATTGCAGTTACAGTGCAGCGGCACGGTGTAAACAAAGTCTAATTATGTTTGCACACTTTGCATTTACAGAGAGTTCTTAATGTACAAGTTTCCTATTTTGGAACCAAGGCCATATTTAGAGATTATCTAAAATGTTGATCCAAATGTTGATGTGCTGCAGGCTCCTGCTCGGCAATTTTGAATGACTTTGAAATACTAAGATATCACTACTTTTCCGAAACGGGAAGATCAGCATCTACTCCTACCAGTCTCAGAAGGTTTTCTTGAAAAAGCCTAGTCGTCAATAGTTAAATAGGCTTAGACAGTTGGGTTTTTCTGGGACTTGTTTTGACTCTGGCTGGCTGGACAGGGTCTAGCTCCAGCGCGGAGG
>OMLB01044150.1:0-11205 GCA_900302555.1 Myripristis jacobus | reverse complement strand
GGAGTGCTGCGGCAGATGACCTGGCCGCCACAGTCATCGGACCTGAACCCAATCCAGATGGTTTGGGGTGAGCTGGACCGCAGAGTGAAGGCAAAGGGGCCAACAAGTGCTAAACACCTCTGGGAACTCCTTCAAGACTGTTGGAAAACCATTTCAGGTGACTACCTCTTGAAGCTCATGGAGAGAATGCCAAGAGTGTGCAAAGCAGTAATCAGAGCAAAGGGTGGCTATTTTGAAGAAAGTAGAATATAAAACATGTTTTCAGTTATTTCACCTTTTTTTGTTAAGTACATAACTCCACATGTGTTCATTCATAGTTTTGATGCCTTCAGTGAGAATCTACAATGTAAATAGTCATGAAAATAAAGAAAACGCATTGAATGAGAAGGTGTGTCCAAACTTTTGGCCTGTACTGTGTATATACATATACATGAACAACTAGGATGTTTCTGACTGTAGGAAAATAAATTCACTAATGACCAATAGTGAAGATATAACAATGAAATGTCATGATATTCACAATACCAATTTCAAAAAGACAAGGTATTCATCTCTTGGCATCTTGAATTGAGAATACCAAAGAAAAAACATCAAAATGCAAATGAATTTAGCCTCATCTGTTAACTAAACATAAAAACATGTCTAACTGAAGGAATGCCTTTCTGTGACAGTAAAAAGGTCAGGACAATAGTGATACCCACTTGAAATTTGGTGGCCATGGTCTCCAGTCCCTCTATCTTGGAGTCATGCAGGGCAGAGTAAGTGGAAATAGTGCTGAACATTTCCAGGATCTTGTTAAGCCGTCGCTGGAACGTATCAAACTTGCCAAAAATGTACATCTCGCTGAAGTCAAACTGTCTCTCTGATGGAGTCTGTTCCAGTTTCTCCTTGGTCTTGTGGAAATACTGCTGGTATTCCTGGATGACACAGATTGGAAGATGTGATAAGACTGGCCTCTTCCATTCTCCCTTATATTTAGGCAGCAACAAGTGCCCAAGATGAAACGTGTTTGGTCAAGGCAACTTTTGTTCATTTTTAAAACTCATTTATAGCATCATGGCAATATCATCTCAATCCAGTATTGAATAGTTACTACTAAATTAAGAAAACACTTGTATCCTGCAGAAAACCAACTACAACCAATAAAAACCTACACACAGAGAAATTATGGAAAATACATGAATTATACCTTAAAAGCAATACAACACAATAGGCTGAGAGCAGTACCTGGTTTAGGTGGATAGCTGCTCTAATTTTGTCGGCCACTTCCTGGTGAGGCTGGTCCCAAATGGTAGCAGAGCCATTATTAGTAATGTAGGCCTTGCAGGCTGTGATCATCTGGTTGGTCACCTGGAGAAACATGGAGATGAGACAGAAAGCAGTAACACCAAATTGTGGGTTTGCATTCTTCTGGACTCTGGGAACAAAGGCTAGAAATTTAAAACCTGTTACATCAGGTACATATTACATTACAAATATATAGGTCTCCAAAAAGCCACATGGACAAATGATTTCCTGTGATTGCTGCAATATGATAAGTGGATCAATGTCATGTTTCTACTCTATTCTTCTCTATCCTGTTATGAATCTGCTGAGCTGTTTGTCCTGCAAGATATTAGATATGGAGATTTTACACGCCTTTTATTCCGTGGCTCATGTTTTTTTAATGGGTTCGAATGAAGACAATATGAAGATTATAGCCAAGCAGCATCACTGGGCTACTGCCCAAAATCTTGAAATCCCATTCTTAACAATAATACAGTCCTCTTAGACACTGTTACATACACATTCATCTAGCAGTTCTTACCTTAATAAAGAGTGATGTGATTTTTTCAGATGTGTTGTAGTAGCGAGAAATGCTGTGGATCATCCTGATGGCATTGATCAAACCTGGGATTGCATCCACCATCGACACCTGTGCTCACACAGCAAACATGATCTGTAACTTTTTAAGCAAATCATACTTAAAATGTTTTTTTTTCTGTTTACACAAACAAAAAAAAGAGGGGAAAATGTTGTTTTTTGGAAATTCTTCACATTCAGTCATTTTCTACAAGGTGTCTAAGCCTAATCACTCTGCCTGTAATGCAATTATCTATCCTTAAAGTGTGTAAGGTATTTCTCTCACAGGGTCGCTGTTGTAAAGAGGGTCACAGAACTTCTCCAGGCTGTAAAGGTACTTGACGTTGTCTTTGGCCTCATTGGCTGAGTCAGTGATCCTGATGTCTAGCTCTCGCCATGACTGAACAACAAACAGAACATTTTATATTAGACTGTATCACAGGTAGCACTGAAATATAAAAATATGAGCCTTATTGTAAAATGAGCAATAATTCTGGTATTGTGTTAAAATGAACAATAAAAAATGCAAAGTCAAGATGTCTATTTAATTTCATTCAAATCTCTGAATACACTGTCCTGTGATGTCTGTTAAATCCATTAAGATCATATACTTGGTGGTATAGTGACTATGAAGATCCTCAGATTCAGGAGTCTCAGCAGTTTCAAACCTTGATGAGTTTAGACTTGGCCATCACGAGTATGCCCAGTACAGCCTTGACGTCAGGGCTCTTGAGCTGGTCCAGAAGGTAGTTGAAGCGGGACATCCGTTTCTTCCAGTAGTCCAGTTCAGCCCGAGGGCCCAAGTCGTCTGCCTCCTTCCTCAACTGGTCACTCTCAGCTAGGACCTGAAGAGCAGTGATATAGCTTTTCTATTTAGGGATCAACTATGAAGTTCACCCCTTTGCTTTCCACAAAGTCACAGCTTCATCCTTTGGCCATTTGAAATGTAATGAAACAGCATTTCAACCAGTCTATATCGACCAATCTCTGAGTATTTTAGCAATGTCCCTGCACTTTGTATAGTTTGTATAGGATACTGGAAAATAGGTTTATAAACTAAGAAATGTATTCAGGCTGTGGATTAGGCAACAGTAATACAAAAGCTGCTTATTTGTGATCAAAAAAGTTAAATTAAGATGATTAATAGGAAGAAAAAAACCCAGTGGGAAGAACAGGTTCCTGAATATTCTGAAATGTCAAAATAGATCAGCATTTACACAAATTATTTAGAAATAAAGTAAGAACAGGCTACTAATGACACTTGGTATGATTCCTCCTTCAGTCACTGGTGCTTTTCTTTTTCCACTCCTCAGTTTGAAGTGATGCACATTTTTAGTCAAATATTGGTATTGTAGCTTTTACCTGTTACATCTTCTCTAAATATGGGGCAGTTTCTAAGCCTCAGAGCAAGACCTGAGGCCATGAGGAACACCAGAAAACCCCAAATCCAAAGGTGCACCATATCCAAGTGGCTGCTTTCCCCAGCAATGGATAGCAGTCCTAATTGTTCCTTCATCAGCTCTTGTTTGGTACTGTAGGTATGTTATGATTTCACACACTTGCAAGTGAAGTGTTTTCATGGTATTATGAGTGACTTCAGTAATGTCTTCTGCAATTCTCCAGGAGATATAGCCAATTAATTGAGCATCTACCAGTTCTAAAAGAACAGAAAAACTTTGACTGCGGAGGTCTATGACCAACTGTGGATGTCTATCAACTAGTCGACTTTGAGGGGGCAGTAACGGGCATATCTTTACCTGTTCAATCTGTTTGATCCAAACTTTCATACAAGCCTCCATCTTCTCAGTGGTCTCTGTACTGTTGGCTGCTGCCATGTAGTCTGATGGGCCTTTCAGCGACCGCAGGTCAAATGTGTCACACTCTTTCAGGTTCACCTGGAGGAAAACCATGCAAGATATTATTTATTTCATTGATCAAACAGCAAAGACGCTCTTTCTAACATTGATTTTGGGATTTTATGAGTAAGACTTGTGAGAACAGTGCAAAGTTTAGCAGTTCAAAAAAAATCAGTGTAAATCATAGTAACACGTGTCTCTCTAAATCAGTGGTAAAATAATAAAATTCCTTTTCCCTCCTAGCAGAGTAATTCTGACCAGCAGTTAAACAATGCAGCTGCTTTGAATGGGACAATCAGGCCTGTGGACTGGAAAATCTGTTTTGCATGTGTGATAGACTTTGTGTGCCTCACCTTTTCCTGCAGGCTCTCCTGTGCCCCAGCCAAGACAGACACAAAGCTGTCCAGTGACGCTATAAAGTCCTGTTTGACAGCCTGGGCCTGAGGGCTGGCCAGCTCCCCCCAGCCGTGGTTCATCTTCTTCAGGGTGGGGATGAAGATCTCAGACAGCAGCTGCTCCACACTCTTCAACAGACCCCCTTCAGTAGTATCCAACATATTGAAGTTCACATCCTGGAAAGGGACAACAGCACACACATATATATCATCATTATACTGGACAAGCCTTATACCTTAAACTATGATATTTTACTGGAATTAGTAATTGGCTTTGTCTTTAATGTGCAGGAGATCTTTCATTACAATTTAACTGAGTAAAACTATTACAAAATTCATGATATCATGTCAGAAATGTTTCAATTCCTGTAAAGTTGATTACTCAGACATACTGTACCAATACCAGACCAGAAGTATAATATATACATAGCACTTATATTTCATTTCATTTCATTTTCATTTTATAGGACTGCCAGAGTCCACCAGAAATGCTACCCAACTTTAGTGAAAGAAAACTCTGAATAATTGCAATCTTAACAACGATGATATGAAGGTCTGTTTGCGTGTCACACAATTTTACATCATTCCGACATGCATCTAAAAGTTGTCTTTCTTTATCATATAGAATGGATTCATCTCACTTTAAGAATACAGCACACCGTTATGTTTATGATGCTCTATCTTACACAACATCAGTGCACACACACACACACACACACACACACACACACACACACACACACACACACACACACACGTTCAACTTCCTTCCTGTCATGCTGTGACTACTTTGTAACAGGCATGTTCTGTTATCAGTGCTGGTGATTAGCTGTATTGCTGACAGTGGGTGATCAGTGAGGATCAATGGCCAGAACCATGTGGAGTCTCTGAATACGAACGCCAATCTGTCCTCGTTTCACTATAGCTCTAGATGAAAAGAACCTGCCCACGTTAAAGGAAACCATTTATCACACAAGTGGACTAAAAGGGGAAACCATTGGCCAAGAAAAAGCAATTACACTTCTCTTGTCTCCATGGATACATTATTTGTCTGTATATGTTCCAATGGTTTATCCTTTCTGTTGGCTTCTGAGGTTTGCTCCACCTGCTTTCCAACTGTGCATCTTGTGAATGTTGATTTTTTTTCTTTTTTTTTTTTTTTAAATTCATTGCAATTTTGTTCTGGTGTAATTTCAATGAAGCAATATTTCAATAGAATTTTATTGCAACATTTTGGCTGTTTTCTAACGGGAAACAAAGATAACAGAAAACTTTTTTTGTGTGCAACTGAAAAATACAACTGCATGCCTTGAATGGTTCTAGTTATTTCAACAGGTTATTGAGCAGTATGATTTGATAAAAGCTGACAAAATTTTTCACTGTTTCCAAAGTGTAGTAATTGTTAAGTGCAGGGAAACCTCCAGTGCACATTTTTCACTTTTGTCTTCCCAGTCAATCTTTGCTAAAACTAGGGGGAAAAAAAATCAACAAAGATGGTCTTGGTGCTCACATTCTCAGAAACGGTAAAAGCAGTCTCACCCTGTGTATGTTCTCAGAGGTGATAGTCTTAGAGGTGTTGGCTCTGGTGAAGAAGACACACACTCCGGTCAGTGCCACGTCTCTCCCCTCTGTCACAAACACTTTCGGCCTCTTGCTGCGACCGGGTTGTTGTGCAACAGGCTGAGCAGGGGCGGGCACTGGGGTTACTGCTGCTGCCAAGAATTGGACACAGGAGACACAAGTTGGATATAAAATAGAAAACACCTTCCTCCCTCTCTCTCTGAAGTATAAGAGTTAGAGCTGGGGCTCAGTCAGAAATCACATTTTATGTGAAAAAGCAAGGCCTGAAACAGGGATTGGAACGAAGCTAGGGCACTTTTTTTTAAATTCTATTTAACCTTTACCAAGACAGGTACTCTGACATTAATAATATCTTTTTCAAGGGAGTCTAGGCCAAAATGAGCAGCAGCAAGTGAAGTTTCAGACTAAAAATGACATGTAAATTTCACAATTCTCAAATTATACCAATGTACAAACTACCTCAATAAAATGAGCCTAACCAAGGCAAAGACAAGAAGATACGATTAGCAAAGTCCTTCGACAATGACTTTAAAAAAAAACTCAAAGAAGAGCCAGTTTATCAAGCTTAAAACCCTCGTGCATTTGGTTCTAAGCGTTGCAAAAAAAAAAAAAAATCATATCACAACAAGCTTGGGCTTTTTCACTGTGATCTTGAGTCTGGGCAATTTGCAGAGGAACAGATGAGAGCACTAGCTGATGGGAATAATAGCCTTTTCAATTACAGCATGACTGCCATCACTGAAATAAGTGGTTTCATACAGGGACAGAATCATAACTTGATGTGTTGCAAATGGTTAGACATTCACATTACTTTAGGGAAAAGTCCTAATGTACAGTAATTTTATGGTGGACATATTTCCAGTATATTTGCACTGTGTCTTCTTTTACCTGCTTCTAGCTGTTCAGTGTCCTGGTAGTAGAACATGAGGTGTGGAAGACCCTCAGACACAAAGAACTGCTCCATGCGGTCAATCTGCTCAGAAGCAGAAACAGAAAACGTTCCTTACAATCAGTCTTGCTGAGTCTCTGAAATAGAGCTTCTTGTTAATTATTTATTCAATATTTATAGTCATTTGAGGCACACAATAAAAAAGCCATTCAGCAAACAAAGTAAGAATTTAATTTAAGCACTGCCTCAGTATTGTGAGTCTTCATTTAAAAAAAAAAATCACATTTCATAGTTTCCTCTTCTTCAGTTGGACTGAGCTCAGACAAAGCACGCGTACACAAACACACACACACACACACACACACACACACACACACACAGTACCTGAGCCCCCTCAAGTATGGCATCTTCAACATCAGCCTTCTCCAGTCCCAGGCATGAAGCCACGATGCTGAGGATGTAGTCATGTCTTCCATCCAGCTGGGCTCGCTTAGCCTCACGCTCCTCTTTCAGCTTTTGCTAAAACAAATAAATGCACATAAAGATGATAAATAAATATACCTGGAATTTATTTGTTAACCATAAGAGGGCTCAATTATTTATTATCGCGTTGAAACACACCTGAATATTTACACATACAACATTTTCTGTGTTATTCTAGGTAGGGCTGGGCAAAACGGACAAAATCAAATATCACAGCATCTTTGACCAAATACCTCAGTATCAATACTATGATGACTGGGATGACTGTTAGTGCTTTCATATGATATTAATACATAAGAGATGTCTGCTAAACAATCATCAGTATTGTGGATATGGTGACCAAGCAGATGGGGAAAGACATGACTTTAATTCCTTATCACAATATTAGAATATCTAAAATCCCTGATGATATCTAGTTTCATATCCCAATATCATTAGGATATCAATTTATTGCCAGGCCCTAATTCTTGGAACACATAGTGACAAGACAACACATGTCCAAACACAGAGCACAAACACACTTTACTTTCCTTAACATACTCTGTATGAAATGATGTGGCTGTTGGACATGACTGATGACTGAAGCTCTCCTGCAGTCCGACTCTTCACCTCAGACATCATTTAAATAAGAGTCTATCCCACCAAACCACAGCAACAGCTCTTCATTAACAAGCTACAGGCTATGCAAAAAGATCCCTCACTAAAGCAAATTAGTCCACAGTCAATACATCCTCTCCTACTGTAAAAGCTGCTCCACACAAGGACAACAACGATCATATCCCAAACCAGAGGCACAAAAGTCCGTATTCATCAAAGAATATCAAATGTTTATCTCCAGTGTCATGCTCCATCTACTGAGTGCTTCCTTGCCTCCCCTGTGACTGTCCTCAGCTGCTATTCAACTTGCATACACAGTCAGAGAAAGTCAACAACCTCAGTTAGGATGGGTTGACGAATAACCCAGCCAGGTTACAATGCCACAGACTATGAGCTGTGTTTATGGTGGAGGGCTGGTAAAAACAACCGCAGTGGGTTGCCAAGTCCTGCTGCCTAGTAACAGAGAAACAAGGCCAGACAATAACTGATGTTAAACCTAGTGTTGTCTGTGGTGGGGCGGATGCAGGATGCATTCAAATTCTCTTATTTACCCTCCCTTCTGTCTGCCTGGTATTCAAACAGGAGATGACAAGGATAGTTCATTCTAGCTGAAAATGCATTGACGTCACTTGAGTCAGACCATTTTTTAAAGGCCCACTGCTACAACAAAAGGAGGAGACATCCGACCGTGATGGGGCCAGGCTAAAAATAGAACGCTTAAAAGCAAACACTTTCTACCAAACACAGTCTACCAGCCTGTGTCTCACAGTTGTTTTTTTTCCAAGGCTGGACCAAACTTTCAGTGACAGCGATGGAACTGATCAGCAACTTGTGTGAAGCACAATCAGTCAAATTTTCTTTTTATCCTGCTCTCCTTTTCCTTCCTCTCTCTTGTTTGTGTCTGAAAGCACACATCCATGAGCATATGAATGCATGAGCAAGTGTGTGGCTGTACTCATTTCGGCTTCAATGAACAATGATTCACATTAGCCTAGTCCCTAAATGTTTGTGCTTACTATGGCCAACTGATGCTGACTGCCAAAATTTCAAGACTACAGTAGAGTGCAGGACATGAAAGGAAGCACCCTTGTTTATCAGACCAATAAATGTGCAAGGAGAGAGACAGAGGAGTGAAGGAGAGATGAGGAGAGAGGTGAGAGAATGACAGGTATGAGGGGATCGAATTCATAGAAACTTGAACAAACTGAAATGTAAGGGGGGAAAAAAGGGAAAGGAAATGAAAAGATGCAAAAACCAATAAGAATAAAGAGAGGAAAGAAAGAGGAGAAAGGAAGTAGGACTGATGAGATAGAAAGGCGGGAGAAAAATGGAATGCAAAGTATATAATGGCAAGCAGGAAAATAGGTAAGGACTCTGAAGCATCTGAAGAGACTCTAAAGACACCAAGCTGACTTCAAAGAGGCAGACAGAGCACCTCCATATGTTCAGTTATGGAAATGGGCATTGGTGTCCAAAGCTAAACCGGAAGCCTTGGGACCATGGCAAAATGGAAAAAAGTAAACTTGCATACCCTTCATTTTAACACCACTCTGAATTTGTTCAAACATTTGTGTAGTACAAGACAGGATTTTATTTGGTGAGGTATGTTGTTTACCGCAACCAGTTGGAATGAGGACACCCATAACGTGCAAGGGATCTTCTAGCAAAATCTGTGATGAACATGAATTTGCTGGCATCCGAGGGCTGTAGCATCAAAAGCAGAGGTCAGACTGCTTTGGCACCATTAGATTCAGCAGAAAATGCTGAACATTTTTGATAGATGATATGTGTATGTTTGTTTCTAAGTGCAGGCATGAATGGCAGAAAACTGGGACAATTTGGTAGTGAATGTTGAAAAACAGGATATTTTGGTGTTATAGAAATATTTGTCAGGACTCGGGACCCAGCTTAAAACTAGAGCAATCCTACACAAACCAGGATGTCTGGTCACCGTAATTAACTGTTAACAAGGGCCGATGGGGGCTGACAGGGCAGGACACACTGTACTGCACTGCAAAAACTACCAACACTCATGGGACAGAGAAGACCTCAACACAGGCTGACAGCCAGCAGCCAAACATCATTTTCATGTGTCATGGTACGTGTCCACAGGACTGAACTTAAAACAGGAAGGAGAGCAAGAGGGAGGTCAGGATGGACTGAGACGTGAAGAGAGAGAGGGAGGGACAATCCAATGGTTCAACAGGGTAGAACAGAGCACAAGAAAGAAAGTGGCTTAGAAAGACAGGGTGATGGAGAGAGATGGCCCACTAACTCAAGGTAGCATGACACACTAAAGACCACGACATACTTGCTGCAGAAGCAATTTTTGGTAGGCAGACTGTGCAGGGTTGCTGGCCAAACTAATGCAATTCCTCACACAGCAGCTTCCACTGTTTGAACCCCTGCATCTGCAGCAAAATGGAATCGGACTGATCGTGTTGCATGTGTTGCATGGAAAAGCATCTCCTCCTTGATCTCCTTGCGCCCCCTCTGGCAGTGAACAACATGAAATTGTAGTCAATATACATAAGTTTGTATGTTTCGAGCAGGTGTAACCTTGCTGTAACGTATGTCACACAGCATCATATTCTGATTTGATGTGTTTTGTTTTGCAAGCATAATTTATTAGTTCTAATGATTTAACTATTTTTGGATTATTTGGCTTTTAGATGGCATTTTTGGACAATGATTGAACAGTACTACTTGGGTTACACGAATCACCATCTTAACACTGTTAAGCTGGATTTCTCACTAGAGCCATCCATGCTAACATAATACAATATATGGCAACTTGGATGGCACCTTCCACCAAATGTCATTTATGCTGTGCAGTGTTGGGTAGTGAGAGATTCAATTTATTATACAACAGTTAGTTCTGGTGATGCAGTTTGATTGGATAAGAGGCATTCCATCAGTACAGATGTACAGTATAACAGCACAATGGCGTTTTACAACAATGGAAAATGCTTATAGTCATCACATCCATTCAGGCTGAAATGATCACTATAGGTGGATGATTAGGGCACTGTGAACATTTTTTTTTCTTTTTCTTTATTTCTCTTGCAGAAGGCCATTGATATTTGTATATTTATTATATGAATATAAAGTAAAGAAACAAGCAGCTTTCCTATTTGCTGAATTTTGTTGATTGTTTCAAAACATACATACAGCTGTTTCAAATGTTTTTCAAATTCTAAATTAACTTACTGTATGATTCGAGTATAATACGGTACACTATATGAAATATAGTTCAAATTATAGTTATGCTTTAACCTTAAACAGTAACGGCTGCCACTGCCAAGCTGAGTAACAGCTTAAAAAACACACAAAAACACACACACAAAACAACAACAACAACAACAACAACAACAACAACGGACTACTTGACCACAATACATGCCTCCCAGGCTGTGGCAGGAGCCGCTGCTACACCTCCAGGCAGTTTTCGGGACAGGGCGGTGCAAACCTCCAGGGAAGCTAGCTTGCACTCGGGAAACTGTCTGGTCAGTTTAGCTACTTGGTCAATATCAGAACAGTGATTAATGCTGATATGACAGCA
>OMLB01044145.1:0-14125 GCA_900302555.1 Myripristis jacobus | reverse complement strand
GTGAGTCTAAGTATCTCATGTTGCTGTATTGTCTCCACTGGATAGATGTACTGTCCCTTTGAAGAACTTGGAAGAACATCTTGTTTATAAAAACCTATTCAGTTCCAGTGGACTCTCTCACCTACACACACACACACACACTCACACTGTTCTTATGGTCAAAAGGCATTTTAATTGTGTCTGAGTACCTTGATAATAAATATGGCCGTCACACAAGGCGTCATTTACAGTAAATTACAGTCATCTGGACTCGACTGGCCACAATGAGTAGCTTATGAACTCAGCAGGCAAGACAATAATCCTCAGGCTGATAATTAGCTCATTAAATCAGGACCAAAATGAGTAGACTAATAGGTACTCTTAACTCCCATTTGAGTGATATGTAACTGAAGCAAAAGAGTGTCTGCTTAGGTAGAGTAACACTTCACACTGTGTTAAAAGTCCTTATGATGTGTTGGAAATACCACGTACATGTTTATGAAAAAATGTGCTACTATGCCCCATCATGCATAAAATGTGTTAATATCCCTGATGATGCTTAAAAATACCTTACAATGCTTATGATGCCTTGAAAATGTCTCTTTAAAATGCTTGATAATGCTGAAAAATGCCTTATGATACTGTAAAAATGCAGAAAAATGTCTTTTACCACTGGTGCCCAGGTCACAAAGGTGCCTTCAAATGCCTTATGATGAAAACACAATAAAATGTCTTGTATAAGTCCTTACCGCAGCCTCAGAAAAGGCCTTTTGAAGCCCCATGATGCTTCTAAAATACCCTAAAATACTTTAAAATAGCCTTTGAAGCCCTGTGATGCCTTTAAACTACCTTGAAATGTCTTATGATGCCTCTTGATATATAAAAACGCAACCAAATCCATTAGGAAAAATGACTTGAAAATGCACTCACTATCTCTTGTTACATACTTTAAAAATGCCTTTTGAAGCCCCATTATGTCTTCAAAATATCTTAAAATGCATCATGATACCTTATGATGTATACAATTTTCTTAAAATGCCTTATTATGTCATGAAAAGACAATTAAATATACCTTGTTATAACTTAAAAATGCCTTTTGAAGCTCTGTGATGCCTTTAAAATACCCTAAATGCCTTATAACACCTCCTGATGTATAAAGATGCCTTGAAATTCCTTATTATCCTTAAAAAAGCCTTATGATGCCTGATGATGTATAAAAGTGACTTCAAATGTGTTAGGATCCTTAAAAATGAAATGAAATGACAACATGAGAAATATGTCTGGTTATATACTTTAAAAAAGCCCTTTGAAGCCCCATGATGCCTTTAGAATCCCTCAAAATGCCACGCGGTGCTATCTGATGCATAAAACTGCCTTAAGATGCCTTTACGATCCTCAAAAAGGCCTTAAAAGGCTTTCTGATGCCACATGGTAATAAATTCAAATGAATATGCCTTAACATGTCTTATGATGCCTAAAAATTCCTCAACATGTCTGATGATCCTTAAAAGTATCTGAAGTTGACTTATGATTATTCATCCCACCTCGAGCAAAAGTTTATGATATTTCAGTACGATGTCTCCTGGCTGCAGCTGCAAAGGATCATGGGAGATGGAGTATCACTCAAATTGAGTTAGACTATGAAACACTTCCTTCTTCCTTCTCTTTATCTGCTGCCTTCTTAACCAAGGCCTTCAGGACAGTGAGCTTGTTAGTGTCAGTGTATATAACCAGTACATAATCACACCGTTGCAAAATACTGTAATATAATGTGGTATTTATGATTTTCTGTAGATAAAATTTTCTGTTTACCCTCTCTTCTCTCTCTGAACTGCCTACTGATTTCCTGTCAGTTCTAATAGCTGTAATCAAGGGCTTTGTGTGTGTGTGTGTGTCTCTCCCTCTGTGTGTGTGTGTTTTGGGCACATGCACCGAACATGTGACCTTGTGTGTGTTTGCGTGTGTGTGTGTGTGTGTGTGTGAAAGAGAGATAGATAGCTTGTCTGCCAATGTACCCTCTGTGTCCTGTGTGAGTGTGTGTGTGTGTGTGTGTGTGTGTGTGTTACACAGTGTGTGACACTCCAATCATGCTGCAGTATATCAGTGGAGCCTCTCTAATCTCTCCCCTCCAGCATTACCGCTGCTGCTTCTGGACAGCTTCACTCCACACCAGGGTTCAACCTTTTTTTTTTGTACATTTTCCATTTGAAGCTTGCAATAGCCGATATTTTGTACCAATATGAAGCATCTTTAAATCTCTCTTTAAATTTTTATTGAGCTAAAAAAAATTCCCAAAAATAGAAATTCTCAGGGTTTTGGTCATCATTCCCTGAGTTTAAACTCAAGTTCAATTAATATCTTTACAATATGGTAGTTCAGTCTGTAAAAGGTGAATTTTGCAAAACCATAAGTTGCCCATTCTTGGAAACCATCCAGCTATTGCTGTTTTCTCCTTTCATTTTTTGTTTATCGCCAGTTTGTGAAGCTTATGTGAAGCTCAAGTTTTTAAATGCATTGTGCTGCATTATAACAAGATAATAAGCCTGCTGGATAAACTTTTCTAACAATATCATCATCAGACAAACATAGGAAATGACATTCAGTTGAGAGGCTGTGCAGGCGTCAGGCCCAGTGTCCTGGTCATCTGGGGAAACTGTGTGGCAGCGATCATTTCCTAACAGAAAGTGCCTCTCTGACCCAGGTGACCTGGCCGGCTCCAGCCCTGCTGGACACACTGCTAAAAAAAGTGTGGGCATCAGGGTGTCTGGGACCCTCTCTTTCAACTGCAGCCCTCACTTGTCCTGTACTGGGACCAGTCCCTTTTCTGACCAGTCACACAATAACACATACTAAATTAATACATACTTATAAAAACATACATAATACATACATAAATGATTGTAAAATGTTCAATCATCTGCAAATGTTCACACCTGTGTTTGGTGTCAGGCAGCATCTGTTGGTAGGAGCTTATCATTTTAAGATTTGTCAGAGAAAGTATTAAAAATATAGTAAATGGATTTGATTTGATTAGATGTAATTACATTAGATTGGCTGTATATTACATTAGATTACTGTCGATTACATTATGTTATTGTACATTAGATAAAATATACTAGATTAATGTACATTAAATTAGATTACTGTACATTGGATTAGACTAGATTACTGTACATTGGTTTAGATTAGATTACTGTATGTTTGATTACATTAGATTACATTAGATTAGAATAGATTACCGTATATTGGATTACATTATATTACTGTACATTGGATTATATTACTCTCACAGTAATATAATATACAGCACAGTATAATTAAACTAGATTATTGTATATTCAATTAGATTAAATGACTCTACATTAAATTAAATTCTATTGGACTAGTGTAAATAGGATTAGATTAGATTAGATGAAAATTTAATTACTCCCTGGAATTGTTGGAGCAGTAACTAGTAGTGGGATACAGCAAAGACAACTATAATATAAATTAGACTTGGTCTGTTTTAAATGTGCTGAAACCAATAACAACAACACCAGAGTATAGTAGTTTAGAATATCAGAACGGGGAAAGAATGAAAATGTGTTGAATAAAGTAAAATATTAACATTTAAATGAAATAGAAGTATATGGAGTTTGAAAAGATATCAAAAATTATACAAATGTTCAGATACATACAAAATCAAACCAATAATGAGATGCTATGAATTCAAAAACTGTGAATACATACGGCGAGCCTCACATCCAGTTAGGTCATCAGCTCTTTGCCTCTCGCCCTGCAGTGGAAGAAGCTGCAGCAGTGATGGAGCTGCACAGTCTCAAGTGTCTGATGGAGTTTTAATACGTGGAAGTGCAACATGAGGGATCGTTTGGGACTAAATGCTCCAGGCAGCGAGTCATAACTCCGGCTTCAGCCTCACCTCTTGATATCCAGCTCTGATCACCTTTGTAAACCAAGGCCAAACATCTGTTCACTGTTTCTGGAGATCTGAGGAAACTTTCTAATGCCAACAGACGATGCCAGCACTGATATGTATGGATAATATATGGACTGACAGTGTTGATATCAACTATTTTTATTTTGCCCCACCAAAAATCCCAGACATGTAGCAGACATTAAGAGTCTGGATCCTCTGTCTCCCTCTCCTCATATTTACTGAAAGCCGACTCCCTCAACTCCTCCCTCACACCCCACTTATACTTGTATTTCCCGGCCTGGTGCTCACACACACACTGACACTCACACACCTCACACACACATACACACACACACACACAGTCTCACACGCCCACAAAGCTGTTACTTTTCTCTATCTGGCACGTCTTTTCATCTGTCTTTCTCTCTTTGTCTATCTCTCTCTCGCTCTCTCTCTCTCTCTCACACACACACACACACTCACACACACACACACGACTCTTCCTCAGCATTTGTCCACTGGTTTTGTGGTGCTGGTTCTCCAATGAAGCGCTTCCTAGGGCTGGTTTGGGAGCGGTTGGTTTCGCTGTCTAAGAACCACAAATTGAGTAAAAGCAGGAAAAAGAAGAAGAAGCAGCGGACCGAGCAACCGGTGAGTGAAACTCAGAGAGAGAGAGAGAGAGAGACAAAGTGAAGAAGAGAGAGAGGGGGAGAGAGAGAGAGAGAGAGAGAGAGAGTATCCACAGGTTCATGAAAAGTGAGTTTATTCTCATTTTTCTACAGTTTTTGTTTAATTCCCTCTGCTTTTGGACAAAACCTCTTTTAACAGTCTGCTTTCTTATCCTGCTCACTTACTGCATCATAACTTTCACAAGCTGCCACAAGGAAAAGTCTCACTTTGCTCACTTTTTGTTCCTTCACTTGTGTTTGCCTTAAATTTAATTCCAGGTAGCATTAAAGTGATCCGAAATCCCTACGTCCTTCCTCCCCCAAAAATGATTAACCCACTGTACCATGAGGTTTGTGATGTTTTGACCAAAGATGTTTTTTTTTTGTTTTTTTTACGGACAGATGGAAAGCTATCCCATCTGTTATGCTTAGACTCTCTCTCTTTCTCTCTCCCATTCACTCTCTATATCTCTTGCTTTAGTAGTTTAGTTTCCCTCTAACGCCTAAAATAGCCAGAGTCACTCCATTCAGCTCCAGCGGCATTTGAGAAACCACAACTCAATCGGCCTCTGTGAGTGTGTGTGACTGATGTTGTGTGTCGCCTCCTCTGATCTCTTGGGACAAATGCATTACCTCAGAAAAGCTGGATTTGCACTGAACATTTGCATTGCATTGTTGCTTTTTGAAATTTTAAAATTATTGATCTGAATGTATAAAATGCCATCCTGCTGTCTGTTGGTAGAAGAAATAATGTTCATGACCATGTTAAACTTAGACGTTCCATCTTTGTGATCTGTGTGTGTGTGTGTGTGTGTGTGTGTGTGCGTGTGTGAGTGTGTGTATTTATGTGAAGGAGAAAAAAACTGACACTCCGATTAAAAGTAGATCTGTGTGTGTGTGATTGTGTATCTTGGTGTGTGAGTACGTCTGTATGAGTGTGTGAGCTCCTATCCCAGATTACCCTAAATTTATCTTTGGATCGCCGACTGATTGTATGACGTGACATCACCTGTGACATCATTACTGACATCACAGGATGTTTTTTCTGATTGCTATTTTAATCTTTTGGGTGCAGATTCCAGAGGATTTGATAACAAAATGATTTCTGCTATTGGGGGGAAGGAAACATTTTACCAGCTAACAAATAATTGAAAGAGGAGGTATATGTAATTACCTGCTGTGTATGGGACATTTTTGGCATTTTTTTTTTTAGACGTAATGCAAAAAATACAAGAATATGGCAATGTCCAGAAGATTAGTTTAAAAAAATAAAGTAACTAGAAGAAAAATATTTTAATAATTATTATAATTCTATGTTTAATGTATAATGTCAAACATTTAACTTCAAAAACCTAAAACAATTTACAAAAGCTCTCAAAATAAAAGGTTGGAGCTGTAGTAATTATTTCATGGACAGATAGATAGATAGATAGATAAATAGACAGATAGATAGATAGATAGATGTACTTTATGCATTACAGCAGCAGCATGTCCAGTCATTGCAGTAGACTACACAAAATATACCTCTCAACACTGGAAGAGAGAAATATGTATCTTTAGAAAATAATATTTCACACAAGTAAATAAATAAAATGGATCAATACAAATAATAAGAAATACTATAGAGCCATTATTCACTGTGATTTCGCTGGGACAGGTCAGCAAAACTGGACGGTGCCGGGCAGAGTTTTGGAAATATTTAGATGATACAGATCTCTATCAGCGTCACTTGCTCTTTGTTTGTAGATTAAAATGTGCTCAATGAAATGTGCCGTCCTGAGCTTTGTGTGTGTGTGTGTGTGTGTGTGTGTGTGTGTGTGTGTGTGTGTGAAAGTGAGTGTGAGACAATATTGTTACAGCCTTGATAACAAAGCGAAGCTGTGATCAGGTCATGTGTTGTTTAGTCAGGTGCATGGCTACACTCTTTTATTGAGTATCAGTCGCAGACACCTGACATTAACCTGATATTCTCACTGAAATCAGATTTGGAAAGGTTCCACCTATCGCTTTTACCATAATCTAAGTCCAGGAGCACTTGTTCTGGATATTTCAGAATACTGAACCCATTTCTTTGCATGATTGCAGGTGATCCTGACAGTTTACCTCAACGACAGCCAGCAGATGCTGACCGAGGTCCCGGTTACCCCAGCAACCAGAGTGATTGACGTGGTGGAGTACTGTAAGGAGGCGGGCGAGGGGGACTGTCACTTAGCTGAAGTATGGAGTGGCCATGGTGAGCATCCAGGCACAGTGCACACACACACACACATACTCACAACTGTGCAATACTAATGTAATTACCAGTGACAGTCTGTCTTATGAGCATTAGAGTATTTACATGATTACAAGCTGGAATTATACCACAGGATAATCACAGTGTAACAGCAGCTTGGATCACTTGCTTTAAAGCTAATTATGAACAATATATGGAGCCCGTGAGATCAATAGAGTGGTCCAAACTGCCTGTGCTGCACCGTATAATTGAATAGACCAGTCCATCACACACAGACCCTGAGAGCTGCCGTGCCCATTAAGTCATGGCCTAGATTCTTTTATGTGTGGTTGTTAAAGCAGTGATCCACATAATAACACAGTGTGAATGTGTTGTATTGTGGTGTGAGAGGGTCAGGCAGGTTAGAAATGATTATAATACTGGAGACTCAAAGTGGTTCACATGGGAGGCAGCACGGTGAACACGGTCTTAAAAAGCTTATAGACTCAAAGTGCGGTTCTGTGAAGAGGGGCCATACCTTAAGGCAGTAACTCATGACTGAACTGTGTGTGTGTGTGTGTGTGTGTGTGTGTGAGTCATGACCATCTCTGCCACACTCTTTATCCATGTATTGTCTGTGATGGATTGATGAGTAGTGTGGGTTGTATGTGTGTTTTTTTCTTTGACAATGCCATTGCAAGGCTTTTGAAAACATTGACAATAAGTAATCTTTGACTTTTATTTATAAAGATGCTTTGAGGCACTTCTGCTCTATTAGATGGCATACTGTCAGGAGAAACAGAGGGTAAGAAAAAGACTACCAATACCAATACCAGAATACAATAAAAATACCTTTATAATGGGTTTATGAAGGGTTTATGATTACGTTATTAATTAGGTTGTATAGACTTTAGAAATCATTAATAAACAATTTTAAACGGGTTTTTATGCACCGATGCAGATACCAAGGATGGTTGACAAGATAAAAAGCTAAGCAACCAGCAAGATCTGAGATTCAACAGAATAGATGCAGTGCAGCAGTAACTTGATCTTGCCATAGTAAGCCTTCATCGATGTGTGAAAACTGTTATAATTTGTTTACAGTTGTTTATTAAGGATTTATAAAGTGTTACAGCCTGATTAATAACCTAATTATAAACCTCTCATAAACCTTTCATAAGGGTAGTCTTATTCTAAAGTGGTTCTGAAAAAGAAACTCTTCAATTTTGATCTTGTAAATTTCTTACAGGAGACAACAATTCATATGTTTCATTTTTTATTTATTATTATTTTTAATTGTCCAAAACTGGAGTGACAGCTGCCACTTGGGTGAATCCTAGATCTGCCATTGCATCTTGGATCTTGGAAGTATAAGCATTTTCAATGAAGCATTGCAAACAGCAGCTACAGAATATGTATCACATTGCTGTACAATGTGCAAAATAAATAAATAAATAAAGCAAATAATATTTTGTTTAGCGACTGTATTTTAATTTAAATACATATTTTATGATACAACACATTCTAATGCTCTGCTATGAGCAGCAACAAATATGAGAGTGAAGGAGAAAGCAGTAGTGTTTGACTAACAGTTTGGCTGGGCAGCTAGCTATATAACACATGTTGCTTTGCTGAACAACAAATGTAAAATACAGTCATCATTTTTATGGATGTTTAACTTGCCATGCTAATGATGTCATTCCAAACAAACAGCTGTGTTAGCCTGGCTAACACCAGAATCTACAGACTAGTACTGTTACACACAGTCAGCATCAGCCTGGCTTGGTGTGTGGGTTATTACTTGAACAAGTAACTGATTCCATGGTGTACCCTTAACTATACATCCTCTTTCTCCACAGTCATGTACACATATAACTACATATATCTGTAACTCGTCAACAGCACTGACTGTCACATTTAATAGGATCCCTTTTTAATTTTGTATTCCTGTCTCGTGTCAGAGCGGGCTCTTCCTCAGGAGCTGCTGTTGCTGGATCTCCTGCAGCAGTGGGGGGCTAGGAGACCAGAGGTCAGCTTCTACCTCAGACACCACGCTGCCTGGGCCCAAGGTACAGCAAAACAAACACCTTTACACTAACATTTATGCATATATTCATTCAAACCCTAAGTTATTATGAATGAAGGTAATAACACATGCCTGGCGGCAGCCTAGAGGGGTTCATGTGTTTGGTTGTGTGTATCTGTCTGTGCATGTGTGTCTGTTTACAGGTAGTCTTGCACCACTAAAGGACTTATCAGCCTACTATTTTTTGTGCACAGTTATACCTCTGTGATTAAGGAGCTCTTGTGGTTGTGGTGATTCAAAACCCTTGGAAAGCTGTTTTATCCACAGATGAGTGCTAACTCCTCAGCTTTTTTCCGCCTAAGTCCAGGAGAAGTGCAGTACAAGCACAGGAGATACACAGGCAGTTCCTCCATATTTTCCCTTCTCCTGTTATGTCATAAAAAGCATTTAGGAATTGGATATTTGAATTGTCCTTGTCCAGATTTACAGGCCATGGTAAGACAACAAACCTGATGGAGATCTGCACTCTTCTAATTTGTTACTAAAACTTAACAACCTGCTTGAAACAAAGTGGAGGGCACCAGATGTTATTTAGTCAGTGTGATAAATTATTATTTGTAACTTACCAAACTATCAGTTTAGAGAGAACATCCATTTCCTAGAATTGGCTTCTGATTAAAGTTCAGATTTTTTAAATTTGGTTTTTGGGTTGCATTATATTGTTAAAAAACACAAAATCAAGTTTGAACTGACTAAGGTTTTATGGTATGTAGAGGGTTTCAGCAGTATGTATGGGGTAGAGAGGCGAGCTTAGGTTAGTGGCTAGGTCAGCAGTTAGACAGATAAGGTGATTAGTTACATAACAAGGACATGACAACAGAGAGAGAGAGAAAGTGCTCTGTGTGGTCACTTTTTGTCAACGTTAAATAATCACATATCTTATAATCTCATAATAACATCTGAAAATCAAGATAAAAATATCCTTTAAAAAAGTTAAATTTAAGGACCAGCCATCAAGGATTCAAGGATTCAGGGAAGCCTTATTGTCATACCATACCGCTGCACCGACGCACGCCGCCATCTTGCTGAGGTCTGACGTCATCAGAATAGCAATAGGATTTAAAGGACCATTTTGTAGATTTTCAATCCTAATGCTATCATTCCATTGAGGCCTACACACACAAATACAACTTAGCAATACCTTCTGTGTTTCAATAGCTTTCTCCAGCAACTAGGAAAAATCTTGCAGAGCTGCAGCGCCTTGGGCAGAGCCATGTGCAAATCTAGGCGGGGGTGCACTACGCCATCTTTGTTTTGCTCACCAGCAGTGGAAGCAAGCGAGTCTGAAAAACAAAGGAATTCACTGATATCACAGAGCACATGGACAAACATATGTCTCATCATATTCTTTTGGAGTTTCATATTTGAGCATGAATACTATGTCAGGAACTCAACAGCAGCTGCAGCCAAAAAAGAAATACAGTGCATGCTGGGTGTCTTCAGTTGGGACAACTGTGGGCAGTGTATATCAGTTTTTTTTCTGCTTATTTTACACCAACTTAAAAAAGTCTATTCATGTGTACACTGTGGAAATGTGCAATTTTCACATAATACAAGCTGTTCCAGCATTGAAATTATTCTGTAATATATTTAAAATAAGGAAAATTTGTGTGTTTAAAATGTTTAAACGCTATATTTAATTTTAGGTGCTATTTTAAATTCTCTATCTGTTCATAAGTAGGTTCTACTTGGCACTTTAATATAAGGTATAATATGCTCAATATATTTGAACAGGTCCTGTACAATATAAGGCTGAATATATTCAGTATAAAGTTAGGTTTAAACTGTTCTGTTGAATGTGACCGGTACTATATGAACTGCTTTATTGAATAGAAGGTGCTACTGTGACTGTCTTTTTGAGTTTAATGTACTTTTTTAAGCACTTCATTGACTGGTGTTGGATCTTGGAGTTGTCTGGGATTAGCCCAGAGTGAACCAGACTGGTCTTAGTAGAATTAAAACCATGCTGCTATTTATAGGTGACACAGATGGAGGGATAGGGCTGGACAGAAAAATACAGTAGAGAGGGAGAAAGGCGGGAAAATCCTCACTCTTAAGGATAGTTGTGGTGGTTTTCCACCCAGGCTGGGTTAAATTGTTATACCCATCATTTATAATCGTACATAGCACAAGCTCACTGCTATCTTTAGTGAGGAGAGATGTACCACTCTGCTGCAGCCTCTTGTTAGCTTTCAACACACTCCAACAAGGCACTAGTTTTCAGCCTCATAACCCAGTGTAAATGTTCTTTTTGAAAACAGAAAACTCACAACACAGTCAAATACGTCTTGAAATTGTCCACCCAAAAAATGGTGGTGCTTATGAAAAGCTTTTTTTTTTTTTCTTAAACTTTGCCTTGTGTGCATCCACACTGTTCTGCTGCCAACCAGCTAATGCTATGTTCCCTTGAACTTGGACCTTGAATTTTCTGTTATTATTTGAGTAATCCTTAATTCACTTACACTCAACAATAAAAATGTATCTCATCTACTGACAGTCTCATCTACATCAGTTTTCAAAAAATCTGTCAGATACTGTTTTTTGTTGTACAATTTCAAACATAATATCAGCCTGAGAACTTTCATTCACAGGAAGTGGAATATATTTCATCTCAGATGTCAGAAACATAATCACAGCTTGTAACACAACGCTTTTTAGCTTAAAGGTTTGTCTTCACTAGTTAACATATTATACCACCTCACCCTCTGTATCTTAATGCTGCTCTTGCTCAGTCATTATTCTTACAGTCAGACTTACATCACTATAATATGTTAAGTTACTATATGAGAAAGAAAGATATGAAAATATACGGATTTGTTTGTGCAAATAATAGAGGTAGAATATAATGAGAAGCAAAAATGAATAGGAATAATATGAATGGTGTCAGTTTAAAATAAATGAGAGAGAATTCTTTCACACCTTTGTCTTTGTCTGTCCATTTAGTTTGGTGATAAGCCACACACACACATACACACACACACACACACACACACACACACACACACACGTGGTTGAATGGTTAATTAAAGCCAAGGCTGTGTGTGTGTATGTGTGTGTCAGTCACATGCTCAGCAGTCTGCCAGGCCACATGGCCAAAATGACTCTGGTCCATTTTCATGTTTTTTTATTTTTTTCCAATATTTCTTTTCACATTTGTCATTGTTCATTTACATTCAGGCAGTCAGCAGCCTTTGGAGCAGAGCCGAACCGCTGAAGGAACAGAGCTCATTGGTGACAAGGTAGGAATGAGTGGGTGCGCGTGCATACACACACACATACACACTGACACACACACACACACACACACACACACACACACACACTAGGCTGGGCTGAGGCTGCAAGACAGGCCGTGTTCTGCATCCTGATTCATTTTAAGATCTGGGATCCTCTTCACATGCTATGAAAGGCTGTAATGCATATATTATATGTGAATACAAACATGAACCGTGTGTGTGTTTTATCAACTGCCCTTGTATTCCTAACACTCATGATGCTGGCTTTGTCAATGAACAGCAGTGTATATTAAAGTTTATTAGAGGCCAATATATCAAGCTGATAGTAGCTTTTTATTAGTCAGTGTTGTTGCCATTGATATGTGATGCATTAGCCTGTATATTTAGAATAGAACAGAGGTTTTCTCTCGGAAAAACAACAAGGCGTGTCCCGTCTTCTCGCTTGCATGTTTTTCTGGGCAGGACCAGCAACAATCTAATATATAGAATGGCTTTAGCAGGATCATGCACTTTTAACTAACATGACAAAAACCAAATGAACACACTTCAGTGTCATGGGCAACACAGATGATGATCTTGCCTTGTATTGAGATGTGGATATATTAGCTAACACGGTAATGTTTCACTGTCATATCAGGCTTCCATCTTTGTCTGTCTTACAGCTGCATGTCTGCCTGTCATGTTGTGTGAAATACAAGGAGAGATTTTGTCGCTTGCTAACTGCCAAAGCAAAGCCCAGTGCCGGTGTTACATGAGAGCTAAAGATGGCGCGAAGCTAAAATGTTACACTAACAGACATTTCAGCAGCCATTTTGAAATGAAATAGCAGGGTAAACACAGGTGTTAAGAAGGACATTTATTAAGATTCTGTTCCATGTAAGTAGAACAGAGTTTTCTAGTGAGTCGGCATGAACAGCAGAAGGACACTGGCTCTGTTGGACCCTCATGGAACAGAACTTAAATTAATGTTATTAGTAACGCCTGTGTTTTCCCTGCTATTTCATGTCAAAATGGCTGCTGAATAAGGTGTATTTCAACTTGATATCTCTGACCTCCAAGTGATCCAGAGCAGGACCTCAAGAAGATGATGTAATAACATCACCATGATGGTGTTGGCACATTAATACACGCTTTGTAGAAAACCATTAGTGTTAGCTGTGCTTGTTTATTAAGCTAATGCAATACTTGACTCTGATAGAAAACATTCTTTATTAACATTCCATGTGAGAAATATGGCCTCTATTAATGTTATTAGTAACACCTGAGTTTATGTAAAAATTGCTGCTGTGGTCTAGAGGTCCATAAAGTGTTGCTACATCATAGCTCTGTCTGTACTGATTATATTTGCGACCAATTTGAAGTTGATTGTTCTGTGCATAAGTTAAAAATATTATCAAAGGTTTTGCTTGGAAAGTGTGCATCAAAAAGATCCGCCTGTTGGCATCCTTACATTCAAATTATGATCGTGGGTTTCAGTGAGAGTTATCCCTCAATGGTTTTTATTCTGTTTTAGAAGCGTTTCCTCCCTGACAAGAATGACACTCTGGAGGAAACACTGTATACTAAACACATAGAAAATTATAACAAAATATGACCTATTGGCATGTTCAGTCCAAGAATATCAGTATCACCCATCAAAGACACATGTCGGTCTAATTTGTGTTTATCCTTGACACAGGCCGAAGTTGCCCACTTGAGCTTTACCCAGGCCTCAGACAGACTGACCCAGTGCCAGCCCTGTTAACCACACATGGTGTATGCATAAGCTGCTGGTTGTGATTTTTGGCGACTGTTGACATTTTCACAGATATAGCATTAGAAGCTTAAAGATTAGCATCGCTTGTGAAGTTGTGTCTAGTCTGCAGTAACAGGCAGGGGATGGGGTTTCATTTACTGGATGCAATAAAGTGTTTAAAATGGGTTGGTGTGTGTGTGTGTGTGTGTGTGTGTGTGTGTGTGTACATGTATGTGTGTGTACATACTGTACATGTGTGTTTGTGTATGTCTAGTGGATGTGGATGTGTGTTT
>OMLB01044144.1:0-16625 GCA_900302555.1 Myripristis jacobus | reverse complement strand
CCTGCCCATCCCTCACCCCAAACAGGGGGAGAGACACACAGGGGAAAGTCCACATTTGTTTCTGTGTCATATCAAAGTGAATATGCCAATACCTTTTGGCAGACACAGAGGTACAGAGAAGCAGACACAGAAACCCAACAAATTAAGGCATCAGGGTTTGACTGATTTTTTTGTAACTGAAGCTGCTGATGGTCATATATATTGGACTCATTTTGTGCTTTAATATATTTAATATAAATAATAATAATAGACAAGAAAATATTACTATGCTAAATCTCTTTTAAAGAAATGTAGTAAGAAAAATGAACAAAGAATATTACAAGTACAAAATAAAAACTATGAAAGAGAGATATAAAATAATTTGAATGAAATAATCTTTTCATACTGGAGAGAGACAACATGTACAGGCTGATATTCAATATTTAAAAGAAATAAAGCTATCAGGCTGATATATGGGTAAAACAAACAAACAAACAAAAACAAATTTAAACCTAACTAATATGACTGTTCATCAGAAAAATATATTGTCAAAGCAGGCTATTTAAACTGTCAATTGTGAAAAACCAACAAAGCATAGTTTATACATTCAAACCAAGTTAAATGATGCCTTGAAAGCATACAGATTAGTATTGCCATCAATATTTATTATTATTTGGTGCAAAACATCAACACCAGTACATAATCTGTAATACACACACATACACACACGCACACACACACAGATTTGTCTCACTGCACAGCCATGATTGCATGTTTTACATTCACAAGGGACAAGGCTGGCCTGGAGTAACGTCAGGGGGTGGGGATGATCTCCTCAAATTACGTCTCTCTTTCCCTGAGCCCCAGGGGTTCTCCTCCCCACCGCACGTTAACAAAGAAAAGCTGCCTGCGTGAGGAGGCATCGTTAGGCCAGCGTCAGGCCTTGGTTTGCATGGCAACAGAGCAGCCAGTGCACCTGTCAGAGGTGTGGGTCCCATCTGTACAGTAACAAGCAGCGTAGTCCCACGCCTGCAGCTAGAGGTGGAGCTGGCACCGTCTGGCTTGGGTTACTGCACTCCAGGGAGAGCGTGGTATGCATTCATGTTGAAGGGTATAGAAAAGCTAGGTAAGGATGGCTTATTATACAAACAGAGCGCTGAGAGTCAGGGAGGGTGTACAGGTGCATCCTCTTTTTACTTTGTTCAGAGTGTGTTTGTTTGTGGTTTGCATGCCTGAGGGGTCATTATGATTCATTGTCTGTAAAGAAGCAGAGAGGGCTAGATGTGAGGGGCTGAGAGGTTTATGAGGCCTATAAGCACAGCTGCATCCTGAATGTAGACAAATGGGGCCAAGGCACTGATCTGGGGATACAGCCAGGGAGATAAAAGCTGTTTGGAGTACTTAAATTAGTCCTTGAGTTTTAGTAAAAAGCATGAGCAGGGAAAAAGTTTTGCCCACGGTGCTTGTCTTTCACAAGCAGCTGACTATAAATTCAAACAACCATTTCAGAGAACTGAAATATAGGACAGTGATGCATTACAGGGTCTTTCCTTTCTGCATTATTAACACACACACACACACACACACACACACACACACACACACTGACACACACACATTACACTGTGTTAACTTGTGTTCTCCCCTGTTTCTCGTATCCCCCCTCTGGGAGCACAATCATGTATAGCCCATTTCCTCACATGATCTGGCCTGTATGGATTAAATATGTAGCCATATCATCAAACATTAAACACTCATGCTGCTACAAATCAGATTTCTAATCGTGTGTAGACTTTGGGGATGGGTGCTCACGTGCATATTTTGATCCTAACTCAAAGTGAGTGTGATCGTTTTATGCTAGAGTAGTTCGCAGAAGTTAGGCATGCCTGCAGGCAGTCAGGCACATTTGCCGGTGAGAGTATTAATTCTTAGATCGGCGTTAGGTAGATGATGTTTTCTTATCCTCCTCAGAAATACTGCGTCAACGTGAATATGTGTGTGTGTGTTATCTGTGTCTATTTCTGTACATGGTGTAGGCCGGGAAGCCTCCTCAGCACTGGGGAAAGTGGGCTAAGTTTACTGGGGCAGAAAATGCTGGAGCGTGACTCAATCCAGCGCCTTCATACACCAGCCTCGGAAATATGCCTCCGTCGCATTCTGTCTGCTCACTGCCTCTCCTACACACACTCACGCTCACACAGGGGTGAGAGGCTTGTATGTAGGACAGGAATGAGAGAGGCAAAGGCAGCCTCTATTGCTCTGACCGAGTTAGAAAAGGTGGACGTTGTGTGCGTGCGTGTGTGGGTGAGCACCTCTTGTCTCCCCTGTTTACCCGGCATTGTATAATATATCTTCTTGGCTTTCTCGTTAAATGTCATTTACAAGTTAAAGTATGCTTGGGAGCCCACGAGCGCTGATTGGATGCGAGTATAAATGTGTGTGTGACTCTCAAAGCCATGCAAGGTGACCTCCACTGCAGCTAGTATGACATAAGGTGGTGAAGGCACCCTCCTCTCCTCGCACAGGTCCTTCTAAAATCACCTAAAAAAATCACACAAGTTCAAAAAAAAAAAAATGCAAATGCAAACTCACACTTGCACGTACACACAGAGACATTCACTTTAATGTAGTTTGACAGATTGGGGTGGCGCAGAGTGACACGGCAGAATTCAGATCACAAACGACACTGCAGAAAAATGACTCAGCAGTATCTCCGTTCATCTGCACTTCCTGTCCTTCATTATCCCAGGCTGACAGACAGATAGACAGGCAGACAGATGCAGGAAGAGACAGACAGTCAGCCAGACAGACAAAGAGCCAGGAAAAGGAGAAAAAAAAAAAGGTTGCTAGAAATAAGCACTGAAAGGCAGAGGTAGGCAGATATATATAGACAGAAAGAGAGGTTAGTGATGCTAACAGGCAGAGCAGCAGGCACTTGGAGAAATGCAGGGGAAGGATAATAACTCCAGAATGACTTTCAGTGTGTCAATAAAAACACTTGAGGTGGGCCAGACATCCTCTTAAGCAGAGATGAAGTACAGTGTGCTGCATCCCCAGTTAGCAGTACAAGAATGTCCCACTGAATATACCACCGTTGCTTTGCTGATATACAGTAAAGTAAAAGTTAGGTGCTTTTTAGATTGCTACATCATGCAGTTGCATGGACGAGAATGAAGGACAGAGTTCATATTCAGGAAATTTGGATATTACACAATAAAGCCTACAAACAAAGTAAAGTGGACTGACTGTTCACTGCAAATAGCTGCACATTTGGTCCAGCATTTGATGCTTACAGGATGTCTGCAGACTGTAATGGATGTGATTTAAAAAGTTTTGAAGAACAATAATTAAAGGATGCAGAATTATGCATTAGGAAGAATTATGCTAAGTTAAGACCCTTTACACACAAATGACGAAAAACTGTGGAGATTAATGGTTGAGTCCACCTTTAAGTAAATATGTAATTAAATAAAAGTTGAAATACTGATTTATTTATTTTATTTTTTATTTATTTATTTTTTAATTATTGAAAAAGCATAAATACTTACCAGCTCAGCTCCAGTAATGTGAGTAAATTTAATTGGCTTCTTCCTCTCTCCCCTGTCAGAGGGGCAGACTGTAACACCTTATGGCCCGGTGTGTGAGACTGGCAGTAAACTCTTTAGACAGTTGGCTGCAAACAGGTGCTTAAGAGGCTTTATCACCACGTCTGGAATAGTTCACACTATTTTTGAATGTGTGTGTGTGTGTGTGTGTGTGTGTGTGTGCATCCTGAAGCAGAGTTTGGAAGGTTGCCTGTAGTTTGATTAACACATATCCCCACTTTCCTTGCCAGAGCATAAAACTTCAACGGCTCGAGCGTCCAGGCGCATGTCATGGTCATTCACACCCACACAGGCACAGACACACTCTCCTCTCTCAGCAAAACACGAAGACCAGAACTGATCATAGAGCTTTTACAGACCCATACGAGGCAGTATGATAGGCTTGTTGAGGACTTGGCTGCAGTGCCAACTGTGTGATCTGCAGGATGAGCTGCTACAGTCGCCCACACTGTGGTGTTCCAGTTTTTTACTGGATTAGTAAGCCACTAAGGTAGCAGAAGATAACTAGCACTGAAAGAATATGAAAAACAGGCTCAATATCTTAGAGACTTTGTTAACTCTACTGCTGCAGCGTGTTTCATTTCAAGGTTTCATTTCACTTTTAGCACACACAGTTCTTAAGTACTGCGTGGGTCCTTTGTTTCTGCTAATGTGAAGCTTTCATTTGTTATCTCTCTCAGTGATTTGTTATTAATATAAAAAATTCATTTATAGAGTTCATTCATAGATATCAATGCATCCATATGTATGTATGGCTGTGTGCAGGACGTGATGTGAAAACGGATGAGGGGGGGATCCCCTGACATTTATCAATTCATTCCACTTATGAACTATAGCTAAAGTATGTTTAAATTATGTATGAATGTGTGCAGATATAATTCAGATACTCCAATTCTCTTACATGTCAATCACACTATGATATGTGTGTGTGTGTGTGTGTGTCCGCGTGCGTACGTGCATGCGTGCGTGTGTGCATACATGCGCATTAGTGTGATGGTACGTGTGTGTTTTTGTCTTTTTAATTCACTGTAGATGTTTTAAGATGTTTTAATCTCAGGACTAGCCATTTTCCCCACTACTCTCACTAGCAGGCACACACACACATGCACACACATACTCACTCTCTCACACACACACAGGATTACACATTCACACAGATCTGGGTTTTAACCCTGGACCTGCCAAGAGGGAGTCACACTGGGGCTCGTTGTTTCCTCTCTGCTGGGGGTTAAGCTCTTCACTAATGACAAATCCTCGTTTAGATAGGCTACCTGCCGCTCTCTACACTCCCTGCTGCATTCAGGCCCTAAGTGCTGCTTGCTTACAAGCTTTAGTGGCAATATACTGTCCATCTTCACCATGCTGGAGCATATGTACAGTTCATAAGAGGCATGCAGATGAGTATTAGAGGGGTATTTCAGAGTAATTAATGGCAGGGTGTTACATATTCACACCAGAGAGCATTAAGAGAGGCTCCAAGAAAGAGAGGGATGCTTCTGGAGGATAAGAAAGGAGTGATGAAACTCTGCCTTTAGCACCTTTGCGTGTGCTTGATGATGCATGTATGCATGGGTGCGTGGACGCGTGCGCACACATGCACTGTGGGCCATGTAGCCAGTAGATTTGGTTTCACACCCCAGTGCTCCTGACCTCACAGTGGATGTGAGGACTGATGAGTGGCTGATCGCCCAAGAGAGATCAGAGGGCAAAGGTCACTGTCACTCTGCTTCTGTATGGCTCACGAAGAGGATGGGAGTGGAGATAAGATTGAGAGAGGTGTCACTGAGGCACAGCAGGGGCTGAATTGGAGAAATGGGCCAAGATTGGATAGACGATAGAAGACAGAAGGGGAAATTAAATAGGTAGAGAAAATGTGAAATGTGAGACAGGGAATGAGAGCAGAAAAGTGAAGGGGTTTCATATAAGGGTAAAAGATTTTTAAAAAAAAGAGAGAGATGGGCAGTGAGGGGAGAAGAAGAAGAAAATCACAGGAGAAAGCTGAAGTGAAATTAAAAGAGATATCACCGTCAGCTTTGCTGGTCAGCCAAGGGGTCCATCAAAACCTTCAAAACCTATCACTGTGCTTGGAAGCACAGTGATAGAAATGCCACAATGCCATGCAGTGAGCCATAGACTTTAATGGTAGAGCCATCTATTGCTTCAATCCACAGTGCACTAAAATTGAAAGTTTAATAAATATAAACATATGAAACCTGCTCTTCAAATTTAAATGTGTTATGAGGGCATTGACTTACATACGTTAAGACCATTTACATTTGTCTTCATTGCCTGTAAAGGTTTTTTCTTGTTCATACTGTTACGCAGCTAGCACAACTGTATATCAGTATCTAAATTTGTATTAGATATCTATATATATATATCTCTCTAGAGTAATATCTTATCACCATGTGTCCCTCAGTCATCTAACTGGCTTCACTTGTTGCATGTGAGAGTTGATTTGATTACCATGGAAACCAGCAGCACCAAGCTACAATGTATTACTAGTCACATTAAGTTAAATTGCTTCATTTCATGTAGCCCTTTGGACAAAATCAGTTCATAATGAGGAGTATTCATTGTGAGGTACCAAGGTGATAGAGAGTTTCCTTGCAAATGAGACGGACCCCTTACGTCAATTGCTGCTCAGTCATGTACTTACCCAGAAGGCAAGTGTCTGATCATAGCTCCCTATTTACGGCTTGTTCTGCCGCAGCCTGAGTCACAGTCACATCCTGCTCCTTGCTATAGGCCCGATAGACTAACTTCCCTCCTTTATCCTCATCCCTCTGACTCAGTCTCTTTGAGTCTTTCTTTCAGCAACCAAGTCTGGTGAAAGAATAAAAGATAATGGGGGGTACACATTCCATCTGTGCTTGCCTCAAAAACAAAAACAACCCGTTTCCATGGTGCCCCCCCACCAACTTCCTTTATCACGCTGCTTTCCCTCTTTTCTACAGATTTACATCCTGCCTCACTGAATCATTTGGCCCCTCTCCCTTGCACCCTCAACCTCCCTCCCTCCCCTGTTGCCCCTCTCCCTCGCAATCAACCCCTCTACCCCATATGCCCTGTCCTCTACTCCCCCACCCCTCCTTATCCGTGTTACATAAGCTTCCAGTCATAGATCCAGGCCATATCTCAGTTGTTTTCCCTGCGCGTTTCTGGGAGCTTCAGCATCCAGGGCCAGCCTTAATGAGGGCCCACAAAGGCCCATTGATGAGAGGCCTACTGTGCAAGAGGATGACCCCAGCCAAGAGCACCCCGAACTGGGCATCAGCTGCCCCAGGCACTCCCACCGCACAAAGACTCCCACTGTGGACAGAGACCTGAAAGGGCATAGAGAAAATGAGACAGAAAGTACGACCAGGGACAAGGGGAAAAGGGGGAGGAGACACATTTTAGACACTATGAGAGTATGATATAAAAAAAAATGAAAAAAAAACCCATGAGTTGATCACACATTAGTTGCCTCTCAGTGCCTCAGTGCCTCATCAAGCCTTATGCTTCCTCCTCCTCTCCTCCTCTCACCCTCTCCCCTCCCTGTGCCAGGGAGTTGCCAGTGCCTTCATCTCTCTCATGGATCATAACTCAGATCAGAGGAGGGGACTGCAAGCCCCTGTCCTGTCACAAGAGCTCATCAGTGGCCAGCAGTCACTCACAGGCGAGATAGAGGCACTTTAGGGAGACCTCTGCTGTATTTGGAAACCCTTGGAGCAACATTGAGGCAGTTGGAGCCAAGTTTAGCTCAGATTTGGACTACAACCTCATGTTGGTTGTTTGGGAAGCCCACCCTGGATGGAGATTGAGAGGACACTGTGGACAAGTGTACCTGGATTGTTAGACAATGTCATGGCAGAATGCACTAGGGAATATGGATGTATTATGCCTGACATGGTTTAATTACTGTCCATGATGCATTTGAAGTCATTGCTCAATATCCTTTGATAACTTTGAAGAAAGAAGAAAAGAAGAAAGAGAGAAGAGCTGCAAAAGCATAGTGAATCTACAGTGTCTCCAGCTTTAAAAAAGATAGAAATATCCAGATTGTGTTTGGTGGAGTTTGTTGCATCAGCTGAAGGATGACTCTGGCAGCACGACTCGAGGACTTAGAGGTTACCCTGGAGCACATGCTCATGGATGTCTTTGTAAGTTTGCACACCCTCTTTCTTTTTCTTTTTTTTTTAGTTTTTTTTTGTCTCCCAGCCCCTTCTCATCTTTTATTTCCTCTTTTCAACCTCTGTAATAGTCTTATCTGCCACAGAGAGCTCTCACTTCTGAGCTTTAATAAGACATCTCTCTTCACTATTCCTCTCTCCTCTCCCTCTCTCTGTGTCATGTGGGTGACCTCTCCAGTGTATAATTACGGCTGGAGACCAGAGGCCAACATATGTTCATGTCTCTTTCCAGATGCGCTCTTATTAATCGGCACAGACAAGAACATACTGATTAAGGTCCTCACTCTCTCCACGGGGTTTAGAGAGTAGATGCCCACTGACCAGGAATATAACCCGGGCTACACGGCCCATATGACTCAACACATGGTTATTCAACTGAGTTTTTGGAGGCACAGTTACTCAGCATGCAAGAATTCGCCAAACTAACTTCAAAGTATAAAATCTGGGTACAGTAAAGGGTGTCATTACGCTTTGGTCTGCAACCTTCGCATTCATTCCAGCAGATAACCATAAATCTTTTGATGATGAATGAATGAGATCTCCGAGTAAGGGAAGCAAGGATTGAGTGGAATGAGGAAATGAAGGATGAAAGAGGAATGAGAAATAGAAGGAAAATCTGATGAATGTGATAGTCAGGTTTCCGTTGCCCGTGACGCTTGGCTAGAGGTAGATTACTCAGGCCCCTGTGGTTTACAAAGCACCAGGGCTGTTTAAATGATAAACTGCTCTGCTCTGCACTTCTTTGGTCACACATACGCACGCACAAGTACACAAACAGATGCACACACACGCAGGAACATGCGGTCTCTCTCACTCGCTCTCTCGCAAACACACAAACAATGTAAATATGACATCAGAATTTCTGGTTGCTTTGATCTGCCGGCTGCTGTAATGAGTTTGGTCGTTAAGCTGCTGTTTCCCTTTAACATTGTTTACAGGCACGGGCGTCTGTTGGAGGGAACAGTAATCTGTCCTTTCCTGAAATAGATAGATATGATATAGTGTGCTTCCAATGAACATTATCTCCCTCAACATGCATCAGCACTCATTCTGTGCTGGGGGGCACTGATGTCACAGATACATTTTGAGATTTGAGGCTTGAATCCATCAACCCTATTTTGGAGATTTTGTCATTTCCATATACTCAATACATGATTTATGACTCAAGCTTTAAAGATTACTGCTTATGGCCGGAACAGGATTTGGAATTGGGTCTGTATTATTCATGCACTACATGCGAAAAGGAAAATGGGATTCCTGCCTCTGCATTCCCTCTCAGTGTCCTAATTAAACTGCTTATTTATTTATTTCTCTAATTGCTGGAGGAGGCAGGAACACATAGGGTTATCTGGCCACTTTGCATACTTAAATTAGAAATATTCAAATCGCCATCATCCTCCACACTTGCAAGCATACGTGCTTACAGCCTGCACATATGGTATTACATGCATACTTGCATGCGTACACACACACACACACTCACACACACACATACATGAATACATACACAGGCAGGCACAAGCTAAGAAGAGGCCTATTCACTGAACCATCAAATAAAGGCACAGAGAACTAAATGTATTTCAATTTGTTTAGAACTCTTGGATTATCTTGCTTTTACGGGAAGTGATTGTTTGGGTTCTTACCCAGATAGTGAAATTTGCGACTCCATACGAGTGTAAATGATCCTCCACCGTCAACTTTTTTCCTCTGGCAAGAACGAGCGCCTCACTGGGGAGTGTTAATGAAGTATACCTGGTCCAGCAAACATGATGATTTCGAGCAGCGACCCAAAGCTGAGAAAATGTTTTGAAGGATCTACAGCAACACACATCTGAAGCGCTAATTCTTGCAACAGAGAAGAAGTGGATGAGTCATATTATGAGGATCTATTTCATGCCTATGGAGTAGCAAAATACCAGTAGGCACCAGCTGTGTGTTAGGAATCCCTGCAACTTATGCTCATGAAAAAATTATGTCAGTGGGTTTCAAAATCATGCCTAACAGCAAAATGTTCAGTGAACACTGGATGTACTTTTTTACCCAGTATTGTAGGTTATGTGATCAGTGAATCTAACTGTGTGTCAGCGTGTGTGTGTGTTGAACATTTTGTATGTGTGCATTAACTCAGCTGGAGAAAAGACACAAGGATCATTAGAGGAATATTAAGGGTCATTACAGTCGCGGCAGTGCCTCTGCACCCTCCAGTAGAGAGGGATGTTACACCTCCACAGCACAGCTATATTCATTATCAGTGCTGTGCATATGAATGATTCAGGGAAGCGGATTCAAGAGAGACAACTTCCTTTTACTACTTCCTTTACCACGAGAAAAGGAGGTCAGTGCTTTGCAGTCCGGAGTGCTCACACAAAGCTTGAGGTGCCCAGAGAAGGGGATTCATTTGCTGTCTTGAAGGAAAGTAGACTTCCAGGTCAGCAGCTCTGCTTCCTCCTTCCTGAGTTCTATCACAGATGTAAAACACATCACTGCACATGACACGGTTACAAAGCTATGGCTTCAGCTTGAAATTTGGAAACGTGATAGGAGAACCGACCGATCTTGTTACAAGGAGTGTCTGCCTGCTTGTTTTTTATAGAAGTTCAATTTGAAACCCTGCATTTCATGGTGTCACAAAGCCAATGAGACTTTGGCAGTAAAGGAAACCAAAGGCAGACTTAAATTCAGTTTAGCTGTTGTTATCCTAAAGCTACAAAGGACTTTACCTCTAGTTAACTCCTATTCAAATCTATAGAGAACAAATTTACATACTGGACATGCATGTCTAACCCTAACCCAACCATAAACCAATATTAACCAACCTAACCAGTGAAGGAAATTATTACTAGCCGGTCAGAGGCAGGTAGCGCAGATATGCACATCCAGTATGTAAATGGTCTGCATTTCCATATGGCTTTTCAAGTCGACTGACCACTCACAGCACTTTACAATCTTTACCTCACGTTCACTCATTCACACACTAAGGGCAAAGGCTACCATGCAAAGTGCCAAGCTGCATCATCAGGAGCAGTCAGGGGTTCAGAGTCTTTCCCAAAGACAATTCCAACACGCTCTCTGGAGGAGGCGGGGATGGAGCTAAGAGCTGTCCGATTACCAGGCGACTACCCTCCTGAGCCACTCCGCCTCAATTTAGTCTCTCCCAAATCCCCACTAGGGATAAAAATATATTTGTTTCCCATGGTGAAGCAAACTCCACTCTTGCTTTCATGTAGAGTTCAACTTGGGTAAACTCTGGATCAAAATTTCAGAAAACATAGAAGCACTGCTGGTTGGTGTTGATCTCCGTGAGAAAATCAAAGTGGGAGCAGGCAATAATTGCTGCTGTGTACAACCAGCCAGTTTCACTCAGCTGTACTTTTGTTGTTTCTAAAATTCAACAAAAGAGAAAGGTCGCATGGTTTAGCCTCCAAACAGGCTTAGATGGTGAATAATAAGAAGAAAAATTTGTGTTAAATAATGTAATGTTAATGCCCCACCATATCAGGTCACAGCCCATTTTGACTCCATCAAGCGAAGATGATTCATTGGCTAAAAAATAGGTCTGAGCATCCTATTAGACTTAAAATAATGAGCACTGAGCGTATGTAGAAATGCTGTCTATTTCACTTGACATTCTGTCCGTCCACTGTCCTGCCTCATTCAAGCAGAGAAGTACACAACAACAAAGTGGCAAGACCCACTAGCCGAAATAAAATTGCTTCACGGTCTCTTTCTGGTGATTGGAATTTTTTTTCTGTTCATTGTGTCATATCAGCTTCTGCCAAAGCGTCTGCGTGCTGCTGCAGCATCGAGCAGCCTCTAGTTGTGCGAGCTGCGAGGAGACGTGAGGATACAGTGATGGAGGATGCCTCACACAGTCTCGCACAAAGGCTTGACAGTCACGTCAGGAAATGAAGTGCTGTGATTAAAAATGCATTCCATCCTTGTGTAGTTTAATGAATCTCCTCCTCACGCTCGACGCAAGCCCTTCCATCCCCAACGCCCCCCAACACGTACATCCTCATCCCCTCTGTGATGCAGACCTGGAGGCAGAGCCATACATCGCTTCTGTCGCTCTTCACCCAGATACCCCTGCACCCCCTCCTCCTTCTTCTCCTCCCACCTCTGTCGCACTCACCGGGACAGAGAGGGACCTCAGCTGGACTGGATCGCTTGTTTCCATCACAGCTGTACTCTCTGGCTCGGCTCGGCTCGTTTCATTGCCTTCTCCTCTGTTTCCAGAAGCCATAAAGCATTGGTTCATATCTGTGGGAGAGCCGCTCGGCCACAAAGGGCCTGTGGTCTCTGAGAGCATTCGGTTTGCCAGGAGCACAAACACGTTGACACACTGATAGCAAGAGCTTAGTAGATAGAGAATTGTATCACTGCCTTATGTGTGAATTATGTGTGTGTGTGTGTTTGTGTGTGTGTGTGTGTGTGTTATACTCTCTTTTGAGCAAAGCCCCCCACTGAGAATCTGTTGATTCGGATGGCAGGCTATTGACTGGGTGTGCATGTGTGGTGGTCATTGTGTTATGTAACAAATGTGCTCTCTGCCCGGTGACAAAACCCCTCAGTAATAGCAGGCTGCCCTCTCTCTCTCTCTCTCTCTCTCTCTCTCTCTCTCTCTCAATACAGTTCAGCGCTAAATTCAATAAACTTTATTGCCACAACATGACATTTTCTATGCAGTCATGCCAACGTGTGAACATATTTTTCACGTGATCATGCACATCTTGAGGACAAATTAAATTACATCAGAAACTGAAAAGCATTGCAAACTGAACTCTGAAAATTGAACTGAACTGAAAATATATGATGAAATGAAACAATCAAATTAATCAATGAAAGTGTTTTATCACTATATTTCAGTTGGTTCTCATTCCCTGGAAAAAGGCTTTTAGGCTGCTATTGAGGCTGTAGGATTAAGGCATAGTTGTGAGAATTTTGAAATTTCAGAGCCTTTTTTCCCTCTGCTGCTTTCCCATGCTCTTCATGTTGGGTTAATTTTTTTAAGATGACTTCCATAAGGTGTGTTTACAGAAGATCAATAGTGCTACTGACTCCTATAGGAGTCAGTATGGTGAAGCCAGCAAGTGGATTTATAATATGCCGCAAAGTTCAGAGAAACTTTATTTCTCTCAGTAATAAGAATCAAAATTTATTAATATGACCAGATTTAGCATTCATATGGTTCTCCTTTTTACCTCATTAGTCCCCAGACTGGCTATAGTCTCTCTCATTAAAACAGAGAAAAGACAATTTTCATAAACTTGATCCAATTTTTATGCACGTGTCCATAAACTAATAGGCCATTATCATTCAGTGTTCAATTTCCATCATATTCATGCTCCAGTTTCTGAAGCCAACTGGCCCAGCACACTGAAAGGCTTTCCAGTGGGCTAGGGTGAATTATTCAGCAGCCTCGCCTGCTTTTCACTGGGGCAAATTGCACATCTAGAGTCCCATTCAAGTCGGCTGCCGCGGTCATAATAGACTGCTGATTGGCCCATTGGAATGATATATTCTAATTCCATTTAGGCTTTGAAAAATGTACAGTGGCAGGGTATGAGACTGGATGTAGACTATGTTGAGTCAGGCAGAGAGGATTCCTGGTTTTCCAAGACCGGGTCTCCTCACCTTGGCAAGGTTATAAACGGGACATGTTCTAAGATAGAGGTTATTGTTTAGTTTCTCTGTTATATTACATTCATTTTGCTTGTAAGGATGTGAATGTGAATCAAACAGAGAGACTCACAGGCAGAAATATCCGCAAAAACACAGACAGAAAAACAGTCACCTCATGCTAGGGTGAGCAGATGTTGTGATGGGTGACATGGTTTGATCAGGACAACCTGTCCCTGTGTTCCAGCAAATCTCTGAGAGATACAAATACGTCCCAGTTTTCATGATGACTCACATCAATGTCCCAATTTCGTGAATATTTCACAGGCTATCTGTTACCTTTCTAAGCATGCAAAACGGTTGCGTGTGCCTTCTTACATGCACACATACCGCTGAGAGAATGATAATGGGAGTGGATGCTCTCCTGTGGAGAAGTCATTATGATTGGTTCTGGCCTGATGGAGGGTGGGAGCCCCCCCATTTCTGCTCATCTCTTCTCCCAAGGCTGGGTGCCACTGGGACAGAGTGGGCCCCAACACACCGTTCAGTAACTGAATTGTAAAAGAGAAGACAATGCATGCACACAGCCAGACGGACACACACACACACACACACAAGCAAAGACACACAGGTTGAGAAGTGTATTGAATTACAATGTTAGGGAGGTATTGCTGAACTAAATGACTGTCTTTAACTGCATGAATCTCCATCTTAACAAGTCATTAAGTCTTTTCTTTTCTTTTCTTTTTTGTTAAAACAAGTTCAAAAAAGGCTTTTTAACCCTGGAGACTTTATGATTGATTTTAAGCCTGAATATGAGACAAAATGACTTGACAGGATGGAGATTTTTGCAGTGTGGTGCTATAACTCATAATTTGTATTTTGCAGAGCCTTGAAACGTAAACATCCAACCACCCCTACCTGCCCAAAATTGGGAAAGAGCCCCGCTGGTGGGCATTTCCATAAACACACACAGCCTTCACCCAGCACACCCCATCTTCCCACACAAACAAACTCACACACACACACACACACACACATACACACATACAGAGTCAGGAGCAGGACCATGGGGATGAGTCAGACAGACGTGGGCGGAGACTGGCTGGGTTATCAGAGTAAATTACAGCGTAACAATAAGAGGACACTGCAACTGAGAACCGCTGTTACTTTTCTCATTATTACAACCATGAACAAAGAACAGACACTCACTCACACGCAAAAACAAACACACAAGAACACCCATACAGTCGACATTAAACCCAGACAATCCAGGAGCTTTGTTTGCGCCTCCCCTCATTAGTATCCCTCATTAGGAGATAGTGATAATCTTCTCTCTCTCTCTCTCTTTCTCTCCCTCTCTTCCTCTCTCTCTCTCTCTCATCACCCATGGTTTCCTGGTGTATGGATTTATAGCAGAGAGCTTATGATGAGGACACCTGGTGCGAAGCATGTCCAGACTATTCTGGCTTTTTGCCTGATTTTTGGATTTGATGCCTTGTGCAGTTTTGTGTTCCCCATTTTTTTTTTTTATTACCAAATACAAATCCCATATGCCTTTGTTTCTTACATGCTTGTTGACTGAAATAGGTCATTGTGTATCTTGCCTGAGGCATCAAGGATAGTAACGCAGGTTTTTATGTCTCCTGTCAGGCTGAGTAAGAAAAGGGGGCTTATCACCTCAATAGATTTGGGCAATTGGATTTTTAAAACTCTTATAGGGAAAACAAGGTGCTTTGGAGGAGAACAAACAGACACAAAGCGCACATAAACTGTTCAATTATGGATTGACTTGTCATTTTGCTGTCAAGGTGTCATGTGAGATCCCTCGTGAAGATAGTCAGGATATGTCTCCCAAATCAGCAACGGCAGTTAATCTCTGTCATCCGGAATCTGAATTAACATCACACTCGAAACACACACATCACACACAGCACCAGCAGCAGCAAAACACGGGGCAATGTTAGTTTTTTATTCCTCCACTATGTGCCATCTCCAAGACCTGGCTGCCTGCACTTTGGGGCCGTAGATATTGAGTTTATAAATAGCCCTCTGATATTTCTCATGTAGGCCACACACACACACACGCACACACACTGATGTGGGCTAGGGTATTGAATAAATAATGCTTAGTGAGGATTACCAGTGCAGATGATTTTCTCCTGTATGCACAGCTTTAACACAATATGCATGTGTGTGTGCGTGCGTGCATGCATGCATGTGTTTGTGTGACACATACGAGATCATGTCATTAAAGCCGTCTGTGAACCTCACTTGTAGAAATGATCTGGGGGATGGAGGAGGTTTGCTTGGTTGCTCATTTAGACTTGTGGTTTTAATCTGGTTATATTATATTGACCCTGCATCAGATCCTTACCTCGACACCATGATAGCAGCCAAGCTAAAGCCTATTTTTGCGAGCCAGTGGTACCTATTACCCTAAACAGATGCTTGCTCATGCACACACGTAAGGCTGGACTTACTGTACATGTGTCCATGCATATGTACGTACATCTGTGCATGTGTGCTTGTGTGTGTACATGTGTGCATGTATGTGCTGATCCACTTTAGTTAATCAGCTGACCATTCAATATCGATGTGCAGGAGTCACGGTGCGCGGCGGTGAGTGATGATGAGAATATGACATTAAGTCACTAGCTGCAGCTGTAACTCACCAGTCCAATAGCTTTAATGGCCATGTAAAGACCACCATAGTGGACTCAGAGAACTGACTCAGCGGCACGGGCTGCTGCCCACCACAGCTCTCAGTGGGGAAAAAGACCTGAAGGTTTTAAGCCTCGGAGTCAAAGTCTGTCATGCTAGAGCTTTGTGGAAAAAAGTCTTCCCTTTTGGATGGCAAAATTCAACCCAATTTACATATTTATGGAATGCACAAGATGAATCTTATGATAGTCTGGTCCATGTGTACATCTGCATATATATGTGTGTGTGTAGGCGGGTTTGAGTGTGTGTGTGTGTGTGTGTTTTGTGTGTGTGTGTGTGTCCCTCTTTGTGTCCCAGTCCAGACAGTGCAGGGAGAGAAAGCTGGATGTGGGATTTCAAAGATAATCTCCCTTCCAGATGGCAAAACATCCCATATTCCTTTTGAGGTTCCCCACGTGATCCCCTGTAAGGGTTGGGGATGTGTGTGTGTGTGTGGTGGGGGGTGTGTGTGATGGGGTGTGTGGTGGGGGTATATGCTCACACACACAATTATTATGGGATCACGTGACGTATGCGTATGCTA
>OMLB01044135.1:0-13239 GCA_900302555.1 Myripristis jacobus | reverse complement strand
ACTAAAGTGGGAGGAGGTAAAAATCCTGGGATCTGCAGGGAAAAGAGGAAGAGAGACTGTCTCCCTGCCCTGAAGAAGCATGGTTCACTTTTTGAACTTATTTTATTCTGTCTGTGCGTTTCACTTAAATAGAGATTATGTCTGCTAAACGCCTGAATGTGTAATTCTACACCAGCCCAAAGAGCTGGTCGGCCGGGGGGAAGGGATGGAGGTTAGATGAAGGGATTTGGAGATAAAAGAAGATAGAAGATGAGAGGATAAAGTGCAGATAGAAGGAAAGAGGATAAGATAATTTGGTGGGAGTGGAAGGAGAGGATGAGTAATGGTCAGTGATCTGTGGGGAGCTGGCAGGCGAAGAGCTGACTCCATATATCCAGAAAATATGAAACTGGCGCTGCCATTCAGATTAATAGCCACTTGTTGATGGTGGGACAGGAAATATAATGCCGGATGGTAGCCGGGGGGGGCGGGGGTAAATGAACCGAAAGCTCTGCTCTGAAGCTGCACTTGGCAAAATTACTAAAAAATACTTTCAGAATGGTACTTTGTGACATGGCTCATTTGCACCTGCGCTCTTTACTCTCTTGGCACTTGACACCTCAGCCTTCACTGCCAGCTGTGCCAGCTGTGCCCGCGATGGCAAACCCAGTGTTTGATGGGGAAACACTGGACAACACTGGACAATCCTCTAGGTGCTGTGGCGAAGGGGAAAACTGGGAAAATGACATTTGACAGAGGTGAGTTTAGTCAGTGTAGAGAAAAGTCTTTCATGTTTCCAGAGCAGTGCTTACATCCAGGCATGGGATGAGAGAGCTGGGCCATTTTGAGGCCAGTCACTGAAGTACAGACCGTGAGAGGCCGGTCAGCGGCCTGACCGTCTCTGGCTGGGTGCTGGGCAAACAACAGGCAGGAAGCTGTGGAGCTGATAACGTGCTGAAACACAGCTAGCCTTAGCCCTTCATCCTCAATCCGCTCTGGATCTTTTCAGCTTTGTTATATAATCCAGAGTTTGTCTGATGAGAAGCTGCTTTATCAGCCGACTGTCTTTTGGTTGTTGAAGAGCGTCTGTCTACCACGTCCAGCTCTCTCTGGTTCGCACAACATCACTACAACTGGATTTCCATTTCTCTTCTTGAGCTCTGTTTTGCTTCGGCCAGACTCATCAAAGGTGGTCAAACCTTGTTTCCATTATTTAAGAAGTTTAAGTGTCTCACACCGCCTGCAGCTCTTCATGGTTTAGTGAAAATCACAAAACAAAAGCCAATTTATCAGCTGTCTACAGCTGGACTTCGGCACAATTTCATCTGCTCCAATGCTGTAACGTTATGGGTTGTTGTCTGGGTAGATGGATAGACATAAATACTCAATATGATAAATATACACAATACAAGTTAGAGGTACAAGCAATAACTCTAACCTGTAACAATAGAAATAACATGAGGCTGTTACAATCAGAGTTCAAAAAAAAGATGAGCGGATTAAAAGGTGAAATTAGTCTGATAACAATCGACATGAACCTGCACTGCGACAGTTATACTAACAAAAAAGAATAATCCTGTCAGTATAAAATCAGCCTGAACATAATGAATTGGCCTGTAAAAAAATAAAATAAAATAGAAAAATAAAAATAAGCCAGGCACTGTCTACATGAACAAAGGGCTTGAACTTCATGTGGAGGAAGCTGCTGATGCTGATAGATAACTAATAGTGTGCAATGTGAGTAATTAAGCGATTACAAAAGAATGTGCGGTGACAGTAATGAGAGCAGTGTGTTCACAGCCAGCAGGTCTGAGCCGCCCAGCCAAAACAAAGGAGCAATCCACCACATTACACAATGTGGACTGAGTCTGCTGCAGGGGCTTTAGGGTTTAACACACTGAGTCCAGTCCAGCCCCTTTCCCACCAACAACTCATCGCATATCAGCTTGTGGATGAAAAGGGAGCTTAGGAACCAGCAAACAGTAATTACCACTTTTAATTAACACGAGAAATGAAAAAAAGAAAAAAGTAGGAGGGATCTAATTTCACAGGCAGCCGAACGGCAGGAAGGAGGCTGTGGGCGGCTGGCACTCCCAGACGGATTAAGTCCTAGTGCCGCCCTGGACTTTGGGAAAGAACAGTGTTTTACATAATTGACTTACAGGCAGGCTTCAGAGTGTGAGGAAAGAGCGCTGCAAATGAGAAAGAAAACAACAACTTATTAACATTGAGGCTGGAGAGAGAAAAGGTGAGGTCATCTGGTTTACTTGGCAAGCAGCGCCTTCACAATCCAAGAGAGATCATACGGGAAGAAAGTATGAGCCATGAAAAGCAAAAAGCACGGATTGGACTGATTGGAGGAGGAAAATGAGCGGCAGCAGGTGGCGGAGCTCACAGGTTTGAGCCCCGCTTGATCAGGACACTGGAGTGTGGCGCTACCTGCTCACTGTCTGCAAGTCAGATCGCTTAAATGTGATAGAGCAGCAGGCCTCCAGCTGGTTATCTTACAATATATTCCACCCCCTCCCTTGTTAAGACAAAATGAAATGCATCCCCTTGTTAACTGGAGGGTATGGGTGGAAAAGAACAGCCTTTTACATAACTGACTTGCAAAACAGTGCCAGCAACACACAGACAGCGTTCAAACTGGGGAGGGGTGTGACTGGATCGTGGTCTGCTTGGAGCGACGCCGCTGGATAAGTTGCTCAATCTCGGTCACACAAACAACACAGATCTCAGTCCGGTCCTGGTCGACCCGGCGAGGTCTCCGCGGCCTTCAGCGGTGATCCAGGCCAGGTGAAGGCTAATGACATTCAGGGTATTCTTGTTGGCTTACGGTGTGAGACGCACCATCAACAAGAATTAGCGAAGGTTCATTCATTTACCTCAGGGCAGAGTGAGCGGAGAAACACGCCTGATAAGCGGGTGCTCAAGTAAAATTGGCTTTGGCTAAAATCTCAGTCAGTTTCCACACTTCCTGCTTTCCCAGGAGACGTGATTTTGTTTCCATGAAAAACTTTTCTGGCTGACAGGAAGCCACAGGCATGAACATCTCAAAAATGATGTTTGGTCACATCACTGAGGTTGTCATGTTGTAATTATCTTCTTAATACACACTTTTATCACAAAACCTATCTATGCTCACATTGTGATTTAAGCTACTGAAATATGTGTTCTTATTGTACATGTTTTACATTTTCTATGTAGTTTCTTTGTCATTCATTATGGTCCTTTACCCTCTGCAAGTATGGTACTGCTTTTGGGCCTTACCTTATACATTTTTTAATACGGTTTTTATTTCTTCATTCTTGAACCTTTGATCTCTCTACTTCTTCATGAAACATCACAGAGGAAACAAGGAGGAACCAAGAGAGGAAACAACGTGAAAGGAGAGAGGAGGCAAACAGTTTTCAAACAGATGACACGTCCCATCCCACCACCTTCACTGGTGCCCAACAGCTGTCTAGAAATGAGCTTTTTTTGCTCTCATCGGATTACAAATGTTTTATCAACATGGATGCATTAAAAAAAGACACCAGCCATGTGTGTGTTTGTGTGTGTATGCATACAGTGATAATAATGTTCATTTCACATTTTTATTCAGTTACAGCCATGGCTATTTTTCATCACAAATGATCACAGGCATAGAGAAAGATAATCAGTCTGTTGTGTAGATCCACATTTCTCAAACTGGGTGCACTACAGGGGACACGTGCGAGAAATCTGAAAACAGAAAAACATAAAAGTAAATCATGAATATATTACCGGGTTTTTTAAGTGTGTATTTTTCGATAACAATAGTAACATTTAAAACACGGAAAAGAATTACACTTAAAGAGATATAAATGAAATATAAAAATATTTCCAATTTATAAATTTTGCAGTGCAGAAGTGAGCAGAAGTGCTCATTTTCAACTTGAACGTGAAGGCTGCAGCAGTGATGGTGAAAGATGGAGAGGTGGGGCTCAAACCCACCCAGAGGAGCCAGAACCCAAACGACAGACTGTCTCAAGTGTTTTGGCTGCAGTTATAAAATAAATCTGCTCAGGATGCACTCTGTCACTGCCACTCTTTCACTCCATTTCTTATTTGTAATGTTATATACAGTATATATGTAATGTAATTATTATAATGTTATGAGGTTCATTTATTGCATGCTGGCTGTTGGTTTGCTGTTGCAGTTTTCTTGGCAAAATGTTGCAGTCAGGTAAATGAAGCACCTGGACTCAGACATCAGGTGGAAGGGGACACACTGGTGTGGACTGCACACTCAGCATCCTACAGCTCATCATTTCATCCTGGATATGTCCACAGCACTCTACAGTTACTGTTATCAGCAGCAGAATTATCATATTTATTAATTATAATATTCTCTATGCACCTTCAAGTTGCTTCCCAAACTGTTCCCAACTGTTTTTTTTTTTTTTTTTAACCAAGGCACACCTGAAAAAATTCACACTGACTGTTGCCCATAGCAACATGTATGCTGGTCTTAATGCAAGGTGAAAAACCCACGCATTCACCTGGGCTCTCGTTACATTCAATTTAACATTTTTAAAATCTTTTTAAAATCTGTTTGTGTGTGCACTCCACTGTGTGTGTACTGAAGTGAGGCTGAGTGGAGCAGGCCTTCAGACGGCGGCGAGCGCTGTCCCGGTCCACTGGGCCGAGCGCCGCGCCTCAGAGAAAACTCAGCCAACAGCCTCTTTCCCCAGAACAATGAGGCCGTTTGTTTGTCCTTGAGCCACACATGAATCCACAGATCAGCCTATTGTCTCCAGGAGAACCGGCTGGTGGAAAGCAGCCAATGACATGGAAGTGGTGGCAGAGAGCGCCGGGAGGCCGAGGTCACAAGCCGGACTCAAACCCACGACATCATCACAGCAGCAGAGATGACACAACTACATGTGTGTTTTCCTCTTTTACTGTCACTGCTTTGGATTTTATTGGTTTGATCATCTTTTTACTGCGAGGTGTGACTTCACGTCTGAAAACAAACTGTCTCTCACACATGTTTTGAAGAGAGGTTAACACAGATAGTGTGTCACTGATTCACAGGAAAACTATGATGACACTTTCACAAAATCAATAACTAGTGCACAAATACTGTAGCACTGGCCTTATCAGTGCAACTTTTAAGATGCCAGAATGGAGCAACGATTTGCTTGAATTAGGGGCTGTCACGATATGTCAGTAATGATGATAACTGGGATATTGAAGAAATGACACATTGATATCATGTGAATAATAAGCATGTAATATCATGTAAATAATACATTGCCTGTTCAGTTTCTCTCCGTTTGCACTTTGTCTCCTCCAGCATCACTCACTCACACACACACACACACACTCCTGACATGGTTAAAGACTCCCTCCTTCTCCCTACACTCGTATTTGAGTGTAATTAATTTGCAAAAAAGGAGACAAAATGCACAATAAACAAAGCTGAAGATGAAATTGACAATTATCATTATTATTCATTTTCGTTTTCAAACTTTCTCTATATATTGCAATAATGTTGTTCTTGTGAATTCTTTTTTCCATGATAGTTGTGGCTCTGTCAAAGTGGATAAATAAACCCTCCAGCAGCTCTGAAGCTGTCTGATTTACACAGTGGATCATGCGGACTAAAAAAAAACAAGAGGTCTTTTAGGAAACGTTAATTTGTGCCAGATCTAATATGTTTTTGCCAAGACATTTTGTCAGGCTAACAACTCCCATAGACTTCAAGTCTTTATGCTAAGCTAACAGGAAATGCTACCCATAGGAGCTGAACCACTGGACGTTCAGGGGTGAAAATGGTGTCCAACATCTGGTTTCAGTATTCCTATTAAGGACGCCAGAGGCTCTCAGATGTGGTTTCTGTTAGAAGACATGAACAGAGAGAACCACAGTAGTCCAGGTGGATGAGGTGAGTATTAAAACATTCAGTTTATCCTTCGACACAAATAGATGGTGTGTGCTGACAGACATGAAAACACAGACACAGGTTGAGTTTTTAAATAAATCAGTCACCAGAGATCAGTCGAACATTTCCAGTAACATGGCTGCTTCAACAAATGAATCAAGCAGAAACCATACAGCTCTGTAAGCAGGTGGCATGACTCACTGTCTGCAGAGGCACAGAGCAGCTTTAAGAGGACTCAAAGTAATAATCTGCATCTCAATAAACGTCTGTCACCGGCCGGTGCAATGCAGTAGTGACTCAACCTACGGCCAGCTCATAGAGGCTTTTACTTTTGCTGCTCTTCAGGCCTGGACACAGACGCACATGCAGTTTGGTAACACTTCATTTTTTTTATCCAGCTTAAAGCTCACGTGCAGCACATGAGCTTTACTAATAACAGCAGAAAAACTTGTCAGAGGACTAATAAGTGAAGCTCTCATTTGGGGAGGAAGAGGAGATGCAGTTTACAGTCCAACCTAAACTGTACATACAGACGACAACTTTTCCTGACAGACGAGGCTCTGTGTTTATCTGAACTGTAATCAGCAGAGAGTGACAGCAGAGCAGCGACAGAGTGACAGAGAGATAAAGGAACACATCCATCATTAGAGGAAAATGACACTTACTCTTACATCATGACTGACAGCACAAAATTAAAATGTTAGGCCCATCCTCCAGTCGTTTGTTTTCTTTATTTAGGCTCCATCTCTGTTGCTTTAAGCGCTCGTGGCTGTGGCGTTTCTGCACACCGCTTCCCAGGGACCACCTGTCAATCAAACAGTGTGGGCGGGACAGGGACTTTGTGTTTTTCTTGATGGGGTCTGAGTTTTCGTCTCCGTCAGTCCAGCCACAGTGGCTATCGCTGCCCATGCATACTACCCGTTTCTTTTGTTTATTCCACAAAAACCAGAAAGGATAAAGGGGTATTTTGAAGGTATAAACTTCACCTCAAATTAAGTAACTGTGGCTGCTGAGCGCAGTGCAAGTTCATTTCTTCAGTCATATGACTTCCTTCACTCCCGGGTGATAGCTGTAGTAAAACTATATCTGTAGTCATGTCTCACCTACAATATTTTGCTACAGAGGTGGCTTGGTGTGGAGGGTATTTTCAGCAGCACAGACTGAACGATCATAGAAATATTCAAGGAATATTATAGGAATACTACAGGCAGCAGTGTGTCTGTGATCCTCTTGCTCTTCCATGACTACACGAAGAATTAAGCATGCATAGTATATGCAGGTGAAACTGAGAAAAGTGTGGGAATGAGAGAAAATGAGAGAATGAGAGAAAAATGCACAGTACACTGTCCGTGGTGCTGAAGTAGCACCATGGACACCATGGACAGTGAGGCTGCTGATGTTTCAGACGTGTGGTCGGGGCCACAGACTCCAACCTGGACAAACCTCAGTCAGGTAAAGGATCAGTGGGTCAGGCAGACTAGACTGACATGTTCAACTAAACAACCCCTCTGCCCCTGCGCTCGCTCTGCTACCAGGGCCTGGAGAGGGTGGACAGCAGGTCACAAAGAGGGACGCATTTAAGCCATTTTTTTCACAAGGAGGACGGCATCCCCCCTCATCCCCATTCAAATCACCAAGTGACCACACTTAGAAAATATTCTGGGGGACAGAGTGGCTTTCACTTGCAGTCTTTGGTCTGGACTCTCTGAACTTCTCCAAAGTTTGGACCATTGTTGCGGGGGTGAAAACTCTGGGTGGACTTTAATGCACTCGAAACTTTTTAGGAGGGTTAGCCAAAACTTAGTCTTGGTACTGGCTATTTTCAGCAGTCTACATGGTAGGTGCACTTGCAATTATGGCAGTGTGAAGTGGACCATTTATGTGTTATTTTTGTGAAAATGCCTAGAAATTAAAGCACCAGTTTAGAATATAGAAAGTGTATTAAAGGTGCTATGTTTGCATCACAGGTATATTGTTGATGACTGCTGGCGGGCATGCACGGGCAAGCTGTAATGTGGATGTTTCTTTTGTTTGTTTTTTTGCAGGCTAGACACAAGTTGGTCATGGGTTGTCACAGGCTGGAAATTGTCCCTGATTGCATGCCGTAGTTTGGCATGTCTCACATCAACACCGACAGCCTGCTTATCTGTTCTGCGACCTGTGAAAGTAGCATGGAGGGAGGCGGGTGTGACGAAGCTTGACTGATAATGGACTCGAACACGGGTATTACAAAATTGTCAAAAACACGGGAAGGTGTATTAGTTTACTTTCTCAGCCTGTCCAGATGCCGCCGGTCTGCCGGGATCAGCCATGTGCACTGTAAGCCTGGCATGTGGGCAACAGCAGGTGCAGCAGAAATGATGCAGATTTCGGGGCAGGTGCAGCGTGAAATCATGCATGTCTTCAAATAACAGACGCTCGCTGACCTTCACCACATGTAGCATCATCATCATCACAAATTTTGAAAGATTAGGATAATTACTGTGAAAAAATGACAGTCTCATTTATTCACAGTAATACAGTATAAAGGCTGGCTGACCATTGGCAGCCTTTATAGTATCAAATTTGGCGGGAAATGTGCAGTTGCTTAATGACACAAAACAGGAAGTGGACGTTGCTCTTCCAGAACAAAAGCTGTCAGAGTCGCCGCCAGCTTCTGGCAAACCGTGGAAGGAGTGAAAAGCTGATAGAGAATCATTTCTAATATGTTAATCTGCTTCAGCATAGGTGGTGAGGTGCTGCGAGGCAACGAGGCTGGTGGGAAATGTGGTCTTAATATTAATGAATAATAACACTGTTAATACTACTGTTGTGAGGTAAAAGCTATCATATCTGAAATGGTATCATTTGTTTTCTGTAATTACTTCAAGGTATCAGAGCAAATTTGAAAATGATTTATTGATGTTATTGCCAACAACTGTGAGGCTGCATTTTCCAGCACATCCATCTGTTGTGGTGCAAACTCATTTTTAGATGGAGCTAAAATCATGAGGAGGGGAGGTGGGGGATTACTGAGCTACCATCAATCACCATGAGCAGAAACCGAAAAAGAAAAGCAACAAGAGTTAATTTCATAGAGTGTTTAGATTGAGTGGAAGAGGTCAGATGCTAGCAAAGGCAGCCACAAGTGTGTGTACAGGACCTGTGAACCCAGTCCAGTGATGACTGAAGCCAGTTATGTGGCCAGTATTAATCAGTTCAGCCACTGTGGCTTTAATGTCCGTGAATAACAATGAAAACGCAGACAGTGGTGTCACTTTTTGTACAGTTTTATTTGTTTCATTTTTAACAGTTGTTCAAATAATCAAAATGACTTACAAACAGATAAGTTATGGCTCTGATACACAGGGGAGTGAAGACTTCATTTGACAGTAACCGTCCACCCTGGACTGAACCAAGCCCCTCCCTTCTCGTCGCCTCCTGGTCCGTGAAATCATGCGGGTGAAGACAACAAGGACGTAATATTTTCACCTCTCCATCCCTGACCTTCTCCCTCCCTTTTAAAGTCTAATTTCAATAGTCTTCCACAACCCAAACAATTTGACATGCACTTTGTTTTGTCGTGGAGAGGTGATAATACTGCCCTGTAACCTTTTGTTGTCACTCCACCAACATTGGCGGTACATCCCACCGGTTCTCAGAAACACTCTCTGACAGGTTTTAACTCCTCCGTCCTCTTGAACTCTGGGTTCATGTCAGTCCATGGGTTTGTTTACCTCTGAAAAGTGGGACTCAGCCTGAGAATGGACAGACTTTGGGCTGTACCGAGTCCAAACCCACCTTCTAAGACGCTAAGAGAGCTGTGTGTACCGCTTGTTGATACCACATGGTCTGTTAACACCTTTCATGCAGTGCCCAGATTATTTTTACCAGGATAATGCATGGTGTTGCACTCGGACTACGATCAAACAGTGTTTGCAAATTCTCACCATGTGGTCACACTGACAACACCACAAGGAGCGAGTTAACACAATACAGTTTGTTTCCTATGAGGCCAGAAAACAAGCTTGTTGTCGGCTGCCTTCAACAGCCAGTCAGATTTCTGCACTTCCTTCTTTACCTGCTGTGGAGACTTAGTTTCATGAACAAGTTCATACTTCTCTAAAAAAATTTTTTTTTGAAAGACCACAGGAAAGACCACAGACCACCAACATCACTGAGGGCCATGGTGCATTCTGGAGTCCATTAAATAGGCTTTGTTTTTCGTTTTTTTTTTTTTATCAGTTTAATTTTGATTAATGCTACCTCGTTAGTGGCAAGCTTGCTTTATTAAAACCAGATAGTATGATTATTATGTGTATATTTTACAAGTAATATCATTATTATTAAAGGCAAAGCAACAAAAAAATCCATGCGTTACCTTTTTAAAAATCAGTACCTGCTATTCACTACACAGATGTGACTGCCCTGCCCGCAGTCTGTGAGATCAGTGTTTGTTTTAATCTGCATGTAGTATCACATGGGTGGAGCTTGGCTGCCTAACACAGGTTAAAACACACCTTAAGAGTTATTGACAAACACTGTTTGGCTCCGAACTGATCCGTCTGATCGACGACTGGCACAGCCAGTGATCAAGGAGCGCGGCCCAAACACCATCAACTGGTAAAAATAATATTTCACCAAAGTTACAGAAAAAAACTGAAGGAGGATTCCTTTATTTCTTTCCATGTGATAGGCAGTTGTTGGGTCTGAGAATAGTCTACGTCTGTGACATGCTTAAAAACTCATGATAAAATCACCTACAACAGCGGTTTCAAAGTGAACAGGCGTGGTCACCCACTCTTTTACACCTACTGGCACATTAGCACTGAGCTAAACCACATGCTGGCTTTCAGACCATTCTCCTGCCAAAGAAAAAAACACAGAATAATCCTTTAAAGTCAGCCCTATGCCGGGGGTTCAGACCGTGATGTACAGGCAACAGTTTAAGGCAACGTCAGCTGGCAGGGAGATGTGTCGGAGCTCGCCAGAGCCTCGGTTCACCAGATCACACCCACTTTAAAGGAGAGTCTGTTCCTTGGCTTCAGCAGCGGCTCAGCCTGAGTGGGTGGGAGGTGTGGCGGGTTGCTCAAGGACACTTCAGCAGCCAAGTTCACAGTGGCCGCTGCGGGACTCTAATCTGTCACCTCCCTGTTGTGAAGCCCACTCATCACGGGGCTTCAGACTTCCCTAAGATGCCTCTGAAACATCTGGCCTGGCGATGGTGACTGATGGGATGTTGGCACCGCCGGGCGAAAACTTCCTATCGCCCAGTTTTGTTAGTGCCTCAGCTGAAACATTATATGGTAATGTATGGTTTGACAAAATCCTCTCATCTTTTTGAGCGAATGAAACTCTTTAATGAGCCACTGGATCGACTGAAACGTGCATAGAGGTAAACCTAAAAATGCGGCTGCTTTCATTCCCTCCTGATAAGCCAGCGCTGTGCAGATATCTGCTTCTCACCCACCAGCGACAGTGATTTGGATTTAAATTTGCAGAGTCTCCATTGCCTCAAAATGTTGCCACTGTATCATCACTTTTAGACTGGTACTAAAGTAGTCTTGCACCTGTGAAACAGTTTAAGGCCAGAGGTACGTTGATACTACATAAAAAAGAAAGAAAGAGAAAAATAAAAAGAAATCAAAGTGATTGATTTGAATATGTGTTTTGGATGGGTTTTGCTTGTCTGGCGTATTTACACTGCAGGCATTTTGCTGATTTTCTTAGGTGGGGTGAAAACACTGGGTTGATGGGTTGATGGGAGCCTGGGCTGCTGGGGGAGTCAGACCTGTGAGCGCTGGACGGCCCATGAGCAGCGGGACGACGAAGGAAGCTGCAGAACTATGAAAAGCCTCTCAGCTCCACTGGAAAACCACATTGAGTCGCTGTGCATGTTGTTGTCCCTGCATGCCCGCAGCCAATCCAAAACACACACTCAAATCAGTAGAATCAAATCCAAATAAAAAAAAATTAAAAGAAAAAAAACAGAAGAAGAACTGATCTTTGATCCATTATAAAAACAGAACAAGTTGCTAAACAGAATCTGAGACAGATTGTTCTGACTGATGCTGTACCATTTTTTTTGTTTGTTTTTTGTAAGTCAACGCAGCTTTTTTTCCACATAAAATGTACACCTTACGTTCAGAGGGGGTTTGCGGGGATCTGACAGTCCTCCAGGCATTATTTTTCTTCTTCTTCAGAAAATAGGGTTGAGATATGATCTTTCCTACCTTTATCGTACACAAGCATCCTTCATGTATCGTCACTATACGTTTTCAGCATTATCACAATTCTTTTTTTTTTTTTTTTTTTTTTTTTTTTTTTAAACGTACCGTATAAAAAAAGGTTGTTTGACATGCGCGTTCTCTCCCTCACAGTCTCAGCGTCAAGCCGGCAGACGGTGAAGACCCAGAGCCCCGGACGGAGCCAGTTTGGCAGGGTGGATTATGGGTAAACATGGAATCTCGGCACTGTACAAACTCCTGCTTTACGTGGAGGTTCAGGTCAGCGCACAGCCGCTTCAGAGAGTCACATTGTGTACTTGTATCAGCGTTTCCAAATTATACATTTGTGTTGCAGCAAATAGAAAATCTAAGATTACATGATGTCATCTTGAGCTACCACCCATTTCCTCCTGTCTGCACCGGGGTTATGTTTGAGATATTTAACACTGATGATGAAGGCTTCATATCTGATTGAAGGATTATCTTCATCTGTGGATGCTGTTTTTCACACTGTACACGAATAAATAATAGCAAAAGGCTTTACTCTGAAGGACGAAAATGAGCCCTGACATCTCCAGCTATGTTGTCTGTGTGCTGACTGCCTGGGCAAGGACAGGGAAACCTCTGACCACCGGTGCAAAGAGGTCTGGTATTATCCTTTAAAAATCTATTTGTTTAAGCTTCCATTTCTACAAATGACTGGAGTCTGGAGAAAACAGGTTTTGTTGACAGCAACAAGGACGACTGGCATTGCAACACGAGTTTGAGTTTTGTTCCCAGCAGGCATCCTAATCCTGCAAAACGCTGGTCTGACATCAGAAGAGTACTTCATGATTCAGCCTAATAATGTGCAAACTTCCACGGGGGCTGAGAGGCTTCGCTGGAACAGCTGAAGTGAGGCGGCTGGCACTGAGGCGGGCGCGCAGGCATCAGGTCCTTGGTGATGGTCCCGGAAGAAGATCGTGCAGCCAACATGGCTGCCGGTGAAAACCACCCACGTCCAAACTCAGTCCATCGAGGGCTCCGGGTGTGCCAGTGTTTCCTCATTATAATTCATATTATTAATATTCTATAACTCACAGCTCACACTGCAGACAGGACAAAGTACCAAACCTCACCAGCTCTTTGTCGAAAAACTACCGTGGG
>OMLB01044133.1:0-13745 GCA_900302555.1 Myripristis jacobus | reverse complement strand
AAAAATAACAAAAATCTGTACTTAGAAATAATATAAAGCCATTAAAGCACCAAAAATTAATATTTCTTTCCAATTTCAGATCAGTCAGTGAGATTTTATGGTGATTTGCATATTTTTCCATTGTCGTGTAATAGGAATGCTGGATGTATAAGTGGGGGTGGGGGGGGTTATGTTTTATTTAAAGGGCTATTTAGGTCATCAACAAAGAAACATAAAGTACCTGACACATAAACTTTGATAACAATTTTAGTTATAATAATTTTGTGGAAGTTTAAACTGCAGGGGTCAAATTGACCCCAAACATAAAAGATGCTCAAAAACATAACAGGAGGGTTAATATACCTCTATATGGGCACCATTAGTTGCACGAAGCACATCAAGACGGTACTCGATTTCTTGCCATGTTCACTGTAGCACAGCCTCATCAGTAGTGGCAATGGCATCAGTGATCTTTTGCTTCAGGTCATTGATGTCCAGTGTGATTAAAAACTTTGATAACCACTGAGTACATAGAACAAATCTCATCAATTGCTTTTGTAATAGATTTTTTAAAGTGTAAAGAGACTTTGTGGACACCTTGTATAATGTTTCATGCATACAAGCATGCATAAATTGTGTTGCTGGAAACATTACCAATGATGTGAACTGTTTCATTCAGACTATTATAAAATAAGTCATAGGATAAAATGTAGCAAATGATCTATGTTGTTAATCTGATCATCTGTAAAATATGATTTTATTTACCTGCAAAGATGACGACAAAGGTACATCAAAAAGAACTGTTTTTTGTACAGCCTCATATTTTTTTTTGAGCAGACATTTTTATTGTAGCCTACATAGTGTTTTAAGTCTGAAGTTTTGGGTACCTGTTGCCTCGGTGCTTTGGCCAAATCGTGATGACATTAATTAAATTAAACTAATGTCCCAGTTCACTGTTAGCCTTGCTTTGACGACCAATAAAATTGATTTAACCTACATGTCAACACCTGCTAAATAGTGTGATGTTATATTCTTCCTTCTGATATAATGTGAAATACATCACAAAATGACAGGTTGGCAAGTTATAAACACTTTATTTCACTCTGTTTCAACAGGAATCCATGATACGCCTGACAGAGCTGAATCTCATTCCACTCAAACTCATCTCCCTGAAGCTCCTGTGCTCTCCGGGCCTCATGTACATCATCCTGCCTCTGTAGTGGGGCTGCTCGTACATCAGCCAGTGGCCGTCCATCACCTGAGCAGACTGGCAGTCGGACATGCGGTAGCGGTCCTGGATGGAGTCGCAGTCGTCCACCAGCTCATACATCTGACCACCGAAGTTCTCCCTCTCGTAGATCCTCATCCTGTAGGGGCCTCTATGCTGTTGAAGAATATGCAGACCAAGATGAGCTTACAATCCTTAAATGTATGAATTGCATGTGTATTGTGTTCATTTTATGAATGCAGATTTTGTTTTGACTTTATGCAGAATTAAACTCATATTTGCACTTAAAACGATTAGAGGTACTGCACTCTTGGAAATGAAAGGAAAATACCACTGGATATTAAATAAATGGATAGCATATTCTATTTAATATTTATTACAGATATTACATTGTGACTTGGTCCCTCCATACCTGGGGAATTAGACGGCAGGAACGCATTGAATCGCTCATGCCAAAACGCATGTAGTCGGAGTACTCTCCCCTCCTCAGGAAGTACTGGTTTCCCATGTAGTTGGTGCGGTCGTACACCATGAAGCAGCCGCTCTCCACCCTGCAGGAGTGGCACCTGCTCAGGTAGGAGGACATGTCAGAGCAGTCGCTGCTGCACTCATAGGAGCGACCCTGGAAGTTCCTGTCCTCGTAGAAGATGATCTGTGGAAACAAAAAAAAAACAAAAAACGTTTAAGGTTGACACTGATATACACATGTTAGATGACTGGAATTAGATCAGTTTCATGTCTTTTTCTTTTTCAATTCTCATTGTAGTGTGAGTCCCTTTTAAAATAGAAAGTGCTTTGTCTATTGTCTAATCTATACATACCTTGCCCATGTTTGATGATCTGTGTTTGTGGGAATCTGTCCAACAACCTGTGGCTGCCAGGCAGCTTTTATACTTTATACGCACTGTAGCAGGGTTTTGTTATTCAAATTATCTGGAAGCTGATGAATAAGCAGGTCTGCAATCGCTGTTAATTTCATTTGTGCCATCATCACCCAGAACAAAGGGAGGGGAAAGGGAAGACACAAGGTAGAAGAGAAGGGTTAATGATTATAGTCATTACAGTTCTCAGATCAGGGCTTGTGGTGGATTGGATTGGGCAAAACAATGCTTAAAATAAGAAATCTGTTAGCGACATTTAGTCGAAAATGTCCACGCCACCCTGAAGGCAAAACTACCTTTAATGCGGCAAAAAAGTGCTGCCAGGGGCACTGCTTAACCTCTATGCATGTAAACTGATTTGTCTCAGTGCTCAGGCCTTTGAATAAATTTGTACATTATACTCAGTTACACTAAAACGATTTACTCTCATAATCATGTGACACTCTACACATCATGCTTCAAATGACAGCAGGGTAGCCTGGCAGGGTTGCAGCAGAGAAGCCCTTAGCTTGGAAGAGTCCATCATTACTCTCAGATATTCCCACTGCTGGCATGGCCGAGGAGTGCTCTTCTTCCAGTTGATTGCAAATCTTAACTTGGTTAGGCGTAAAATCAACTCAGGTATGTGAAACATGGCCTGTTCCTTGGACCAGGCCATAACAATTAGATCATCTTGATAAAATTAGAGCCTCATACCCTCAATGGTTGAAGCACCGTATCCACACATTTGCTGAACGTGTAGGGGGGCCAGGGAGTAGCTGAATGGTAGTCTGTTGTATGCTACACCCTGAAGTGCAAAATGCAGGAATTTCTTGTGTTTTGATGCCACATCAGCATGAAGGTACATATTTTTCAGGTCAGTGGTGGTAAGCCAGTCACTTGGCTGCACCAGTTCCAGTAACCTCTTCGTGGTTACATCTGGTTGTATCTGGATGTCTTTCCCCCCCATGGGAGAGAGAAATGGGGTGCCAGCTTCTTGTGTTTGAGGAATACACAACCTTCGTGCTCCACTAAGTGAACCGGATTGGACAAAGTTCTCTGTGGTGGTGCGGAGGGCCATCAGGGAGGAGGAGGGGTTAGGCGCCCAAACTCCCTGCTGGCAGAGAGTGGTGGAGCACTTCCACATCTGCATAGCTGCCCTGCAGGTCACTGACATGCTGAAGCGATGTCCCATCACAGCTGTTGTCAAGCTTGGGTGATGCCCATCTAGAAAAGAATATGCAGTCAGATTTATTAGCGACTGTCATTTTACTATAATCACACACCAAAAAAGGCTTGTTTCCACAATTCATTCAGAGAGCATGAGCATGTCTTGCAGCAAATGTCCCTCATGGCTCTGCAGTCATCCAGGAAAACCCTTGCTAGCATTTTACTGCAAGAAATATTAAAAGTACGTCAGTCTACTAAATGAGCTTGTTTGAAATGGTTCTGTCATCTGTACATTTTGTTTGTAATAAACATGCCTGGTCTTTACCCAATCCAACTGACAGCAGGTTTGGGTAAAATGTTACTGTCTTATTAGCATGGTCATGCACTGTCAACAAGATGATGAAAATTATGTCTATTTAAAAAGTTTGGGCATTCTTGATATCACTGCTCAAAGCTTTTCTACAACCAATCCTTGTTCTAAAGTATGAGATGAAGTATTACATTGCCCTACCTTGAAGAGGATAGTCTATTATTTCAGCCTGTGCAATTATCATGTGTAAAAAAAAAAAAAAAAAAAATTAAAACACTTTGTTAAACAACTTCTTGATCCATATGAAAACTGCTCATAGAAACCAAATAAGAAAATGAAATAATAATCAAATAATAATCCCTTAATTGGAACCTACTGAATGGAAATAATAGATAGAGTTGTCATAGAGTTGGGCAGCTGGCCTTTATAACCTTCACATCTCAGTTCTGGTAATTCTTTGATATGAGGCCATTACATTTGTACAAAGGCAAATCAAACTTGAATAAACCATTTTGCTGATATGCAAATCAAGTTAATTTAGATGACAATGACTTTCCCTCATCAGCACATTCTACATTTAGATATAAACCTCAACACAGCTGCAGCGGGGTGGGAGGTGAGCAATATCATTAAAATGGGGAAGGTAAGGAGTCTTATGAAACGTTATCCTCAGAAGGTTTCCAAGATATTACAGCCAATATGAGGACCTGCAATGTATGCATGCTTACCTTTGCTTAATTGCATGTAGGCCAAGTTGTCATTTTTTCTGCAGTTATGTGTATTTCAATTTGCTATACTTTTGCTGTGATTTGTGCATGTTTTCTATATGTCACATCTTAAATAAAAGAAATTATGTGAGTCACTGTTGTTTTAGTGGCAATGTGAGAAGCTTGGATGATGGCTTACCAGGAATTCACTCTTCCATGTTTTCTTCCATATAGATTATATTCTTTGAGGATATGAACTAAGGCCGAAGCTATGAGTACACTGGCAGCCTCAATAACCTGAACTCTTACTTGAGCTGCTGCAACTCCATCAGAGTGGAGCGTGGGTGCTGGGTGCTGTATGAGCGTCTCAATTATACAGGCTACCAGTACATACTGACCCCTGTGGAATATTCTGATCTCCAACAGTGGATGGGATTCAGTGACAACATCAAGTCATGTCACTCTTTCGAAAATGTAAGATCAATTAACAATACCTTTTTTTTTCTTTTCTTTTCTTTTTTTTTTACATAACCAGCAGGTGGTAGAACTTAAACATTATCAACTATAGTATGTGTCTCGGTCATGTAATTATTATTATTGTTCCTTTTTACACCAAACCAACAAAACTCAAGTGACACATCACTTGAGTTTTATAAGTTTCTCAAAGTTCAAAAGTCTTTTTTTTAAGTCTTTCTTGTGTAAATGTTATTGCCTGGATTTAATGCAGAAGAGTGCCTTGCTCCAATGAAATACCAGAGGTTGCACTGACCAAGCAGTAATTAGTCAAAAGCCAATGGACAACAAGGGGAGATAAAAGGCTCATGAACCAGGAAAACAGCCAAGAATCCCATTAATAGGAGTGGCATCAAAATAAATTAGGAACCATGAACAGGCCAACTGATTTATATAGCAAAGGTTTACATAAGTACTTCCATGAACTTTCATTCTGTGATGTGTATGATTCTTTCAAGGTTTATGGAAATTCCCAGAAGATCAGATTCTATGAGAGACAATATATTGGAGGTCAAACAGAAGAGTGGACTGAGGATAGGCCATCCGTTAGTGCAAGTTCCAGATTTGCAAGTTCCAGTCCTGTGTGGTGATGGATAGTGCCTGGGTCTTCTAAGAGCTGCCAAAAAGATCATGGACGCCAGAACTTCCTGGAGTGCAGCGTATACCACAACCACAAAAACTGGGGTGCCACCTCTGTCAGTGTGGGCTCCTTCTGCAGGATAATCTAGAACACCAACAATTGCATGGGGTTCTGGATCCACCCAAAAAAGTATTCCTCCTTCCAGAACCCGGAAGCCACTGGGGTTCCCGAACCCTGATGAATCCCAGAGATCAAAGTTTCAGAACCCTGAGGCCAAAGGAACTTGTCCACAGGAGTTCTAGAACCTTAACTCCACCAGAGTTCTAGAATCCTGGCAAGTTAAGAGTTCCACAGCACTAAGGCTAGGCAGCACTAGAGTTCCAGCACCCTGATAAATGTCAGAGATCAGAGTTCTAGAACCCTGATAAATTTCAGAGCGCAGAGTTCTAGAACCCTGATAAATTTCAGAGAGCAGAGTTCCAGAACCCTAAGGCCAAAGGATGTTCTGGAACCTTGACTCCACCAGAGTTCTAGAATCTTGGCAAACTAATAGTTCTACAGCGCTTAGTCCACTAGAGTTCTAGAACCCTGAGGAATTTCAGAGATCAGAGTTCCAAAAGGCCACTGGCATTCCAGAGCCCTTCACCTCCCCATCCACTTTTCATTGAGGACACCTGCCTTTTCCCCAGCACCCACCTTTGTGTTAGGGTTGCAGTCAATTAAATAAAATCCTTTCTCATCTGCAGTGTTTGTCTGACATATCAATAATTGCTATTCTTCTGCAACGCAGCTGATATCACAATACAGACAGTGCAAAACAATAAACATTGTTAAACAGGGATATTACATCATGAAAAAAGACAAATTTAACAGGTATTAGAAAATTCATCAAAAGAGACTGGGTAAACATTAGACATGAGCAATGCAAAAATAAACATTTTAAGGCAATGATATTAGGAATAAGACATGGAGGGTTATTTAGTCAGTATTTCTAGTCAAATGGTTATCTTCGTTGATGCTCTTACAGATGATTTTTGACAGTATATTTAACTGTTACCATGTCATAATTTTGTGTTCAACACATACAGTATATGAAGCATATGCATGCAGTAGCAAGATTCTACAGTTTAATATAACATGAAAACACAAGTTTAGAAATCTTTGTTGTATCAGTGACTTAAGGAAGAACATTTAAACTGTTGCGCATAAAAATGTTGCTCATAATACAAGATTTCAGGGCTTAATGTGAATTCAAAAGCTGAGATGTGCAGTATCAGCACAAGCTTTACATAACCTACCTTATACAAACTTTTGAAAAAAGTGATAAGTAAGTGAAAGGCCTAACATAATCTTCTACATCTGCCAATAAATACTTTTGATATTCATTTAAATTGTTATGGGATAAGATATAGCCGGCCTTTTTGCAGAAGGCCTTGATTTCCATATTAAGATGTAACTGCAAATGCAAATAGTGGAATGTGTTGTGGGACTTCTATGGCAAAACACAAAATCTGGGATACTACAACACAGAACACTGTGTACATTTATGATTTTTTTTTTTTTAGAATATGCATTATACACTAAGTTTAGTGCACCCAGAAATAACTGTTGTAACTACATTTAAAAAGAGTTCAACTGTGTTTTATATATGTTTATTGGCAGTGTATTGTTATATTGATAGTTTATTGGAGAAGTCATGTTTATTATTGTACCATGACTTCAATGTGTGAATATACTTTGAAATGTCATGGACCCACTACGTTTACATTTTTTGATTGAGTGATAATGCTGGTAGTGCTGATTCAACTAATGCGATGAATTGCAATCAACATGTATTTGTACTACGGTTTAAACTGCTTATTGTTATTAATAGAGGAAAAAATTACCATCATAAATAATGATCCATTTGTTCTTGCTGCTTATTTACTTTTTTGACATATAAGTTTGGATTGGGCATCGAATGAAGGTTAGACTTTACTTTGCCGTGCTACATAGCTATTGTCTGTGGATGAGGGATTCAGCGGTTTCTCACCAACGGGCTGAGTCTAGATGAATATAATATCTGATTCGTGCACGGCTAACCATGCATATCATCATGTGGTTTCTGCAATGTATGAAGAGTATTGTGTTGGCTTCTGTGCCTTGTATTTTGAACTGTGGTGATGGTGAACGTTTGTGTCTGGTCTATTTACATTGTTATTGCACCAAAACATGTTCTCTACATTAGATACAACAAAGAGACAAGTCATTATCTCCAACAGGGATTTAAGAAAATGACAACACCGGTGTATATGATGTGTAAACCTCTCTAAATCTACAATGACAGGATCTTCCAGGGAGGTCCTATCACTGAAAAGGAGCCTTGTTTCACATCTGATGATGTGCCAGTGCACATCATCAGAGTGGAGCGTGGATGGTGGGTTAATGGTCCAGACTAACAGCGCTGGAGTGACGGTGTCAGATCCTGCAGGGTCATCAGAAATGAAGGTTACCAAATGACATCAGAAACTAGAAATACTGCCTCACAGTTGTAAGCCTCCGCCAACCAGTAAAGTTGCAGTTTACATTCATGTCTGTCCAGACTCATGTCATATTTGCACTGAAGACTTTGAAGGAATTTATTAAAAGGTATTAAATGCATTTTTTGGGATATCATCATTATATTGATGTGTATGAATCCAGTGAATAGTTTCCAGTGTGAAACATGCCTTCTTCACTTAGAGACAATTTTTTCAGGGGAGCACAGAGGACTGATAGAGAGCTTCATCACATTTTACAGCAATAATCACCTGAAGCTTAACATCAGCAAAACCAATGAGCTGGTGGTGGACTACCAGAGGAGCAGGACGCCCCCTGTCCAGGTTGTCATCCAGGGAAAGGAGGTGAAGTGAAAATGCTGAGTTATGATGCAGAATCATGGCCAGAAAAGTGTTTTTGCACAACATTGTGATGTCACAGTGAATATGTCCTTTAACCTGTTGGATCATTTTATCCAATTAGCGATCTGTGTAAAACTTTCTCGTAATAATTGAATTGCCAAAAATGTTTTGTGAGGTCACAGTGGCCTTTACCTTTCCCCTTTTACCACCAAATGCTAATCAGTTCATCCTTGTACAACCCCACCCCACCCCCCAAAAATATGATTGATGTCTGTCCAGGATCAGTGGCATAGTTATTCAGTTATTAAGTTCAGTCCTGCAGTATCAGAAGTGTCAGAGGTGTTCTTGGGTATTCTTTGAGCATGACAGTTTCCTCAGCTGCCAGTGCCCTCTGGAGAGGACAGAGTAGTGACACCACTGAGAGTGGAGCATGTGGAGTGAGTGGAGAGTCAAATATCCATGATAGCAAAATATAATAAATAAAAAACTAACAAACGTACCAATAAATAAATACATACACACATGCATACATACATACATACATGTATACATGGCTAAATAAATAAATCGCAGTTTATTTTGACATTTGGTATTATCAATTGTATAAACTGGGTGCATTATTCATATTTAGCTAAATGTAGCTACACAACAGGTATTCCAAGCCTTTGCAAAAATCCTGAAGTGACTTAAATCTCTGATGATTAAAGAACAGCAAGAGACACAGCAGGGTGAAATTTTGCGGTCATATTGGTCAAAATTGTAACTCCCCCATCCTCCCACCCAATACTTTTATTTATGTTCCCAGTAAAGAATGGGTCTGTACAACTGAACTTCAAGCAGTGCATGTTTGAATCTCAGTGACAGTATATTAATACTTAAACTGAGTACTGTTTTTTCATCCACTGATATTGCAAACAGAACTGTTACCAGACAGTACAAAGAGACAGCTCATCGTTAACAGCTCCTCTTCGCCCCACCATCCAACTCCGACCCTTCACGTCTCTCTTCAATAAATTCAGTTCAAATCAAATTGTGGTCCTTGTCTTGTGAAAGCAAAGTTATTCCTGCTGCAGCCACACAACCTCAGTCAGAGCCATCTTCAATTCCATCACTTAGTCCTGCAGTCATTTATCCAGCTTTCACAACAGCAATGTAGGAAAAATATTAACATTATTACACACTTCAACATGTTATACTTTGGCTGTGAATGCATTTAGAGGTTGATATTAGACTATCACTCCTATCAGGGCTAATGTGAGAGAGGCGTAGCACTGGCTGTGTGCCAAGATGTTGTTGTAGATAGAGGGAGGGGCATGAACCTGTCCCGTCCAACACAGACGTTAAAGCTTACTCCACAGAGCCATGTGGCCAGAAGCCAACTTCATGGTATCTGCCTCACTACCAGCTGCACAGAAAACAATTTAATTGGATCAATAAATCTTTTCTGGAATCATGCTTTGTGAGATCAAAAGGTCAGTTAACATTGTATAAAGCCGTGTATTTTTAAAACAATTGCAGAATCAGCAATTGTGCAGATATAAATGCTGAGGCTATTCAAATGACAATGATCATCCTGACTGAGCCTTTCAATGTTCCCACATATATATAAATCAGGCCCAGCCCAGCACGCAATACGGTGGATGTGAAAGGGAGGTATAAACAATCTTTTATCAAAAGTTGGTGTATAAGCCCCAAACATGGACCGCGTGGGAAAGGTAGGCTGTCAAGCAGCTAATGCTTGTGACCCATTGGCTGCATTACTTGACTTGTTACATAATACAGTTGTCAAGTGTGCACTCGCAGAATTAAAGGTTGAAGTTACATTATTTGCTTTGATGTGATGCCGCTTAAAACACAGTATCTGTGTACTAGATCACTGTCATTTACCAAGCACAAAGTGATTTATTTTCAAGACTGTTTGGATATAACACAGATCGGTAACGCACACTGTGTTTGCATGTGGTTGAGTATGATGTGCGTGCTATAACGTCTTACGTGCAGCCACTAAATAATCCATGTCCTTCATCACTCTCTGTCTCGTTACCCACAGATCATCTTTTATGAAGACAGGAACTTCCAAGGTCGCTCGTATGAGTGCAGCAGTGACTGTCTTGAGCTCAACACCCATGTCAGTCACTGCAACTCTGCGCGAGTGGAGAGTGGCTGCTGGGTGCTGTACGAGAGGCCCAACTACATGGGCTCCCAGTACATCCTGAACAGGGGAGAGTACCCTGACTACCAGCGTTGGATGGGCTACAATGACAGCATCAGGTCCTGCAGGCTCATCCGAAACGTAAGTTCCTAGAGACAGTCATATCACCTGGCGAATTCATGGAGGAGTCACACCAAAGGCACCATGTCTGAATGCATTTTCAAATTGGCCTGTGAATGCATGCTGGGATTATGAGATATATTAGAGAATGAAATTAAATATGGTGGAAGTCATCCTGTGTTAGGTTAAAATCATTGGAATGAATTCCAAAAATAGTCTACCTTTTGTAGGGGAGGGAAGGTGTGATGTCACTTTTGTTAACACAAGCCAAGATAGACTCTGAGATAGCTTCAAGTAACAAGAAACCAATACATGCTTCCCAGGTAGTATGAATAGCTTTAAAGCTTATTGCAAACATTTGATCTCACACGACCCATGTCTTTTTCTTCGATAACCTCAGGTCGCTTTCCCAGCGTTTTTCAATGTTTGCTGGTTTGCAAGCAAGCAACACAGAAATGATCTGAGTCAAACTGAAATCCTGCTCTTTATGTTGCAGACAACTGGTTTGTTCAGGGTGCGTGTGTATGAGCGCCCTGACTTCAGTGGCCAGATGCTGGAGTGCACTGAGGATGTGTCCAACCTCCCCGAGCGCTGGCGCCTCCGTGAGGTCCACTCTGTCCAGGTGCTGGATGGCGCCTGGGTCTTCTTTGAGCATCCCAACTTCCGTGGACACCAGTACCTCCTGGAGAAAGGAGAGTACCGCCGCTTCACTGAGTGGGGAGCCATGCACCCCAATGTGGGGTCTTTCCGCCATATCCAGGACTGTTAGACTGTCTCTTGCTTAGTTCATGTTTTACATAACTGTTCTTCATGCATTTAATAAAAAATGATTTGTGCTCAGATATACATATATCACTCCGTCTATTTACTTATTTCTGTAGTTTCTAAAGGAACTGACCACTGATCATCAGAGGTGATGTACAGTAAATATAACTCAACAAAATCACCCTTAACCTTATTCACAAAATGGCATTATTCTGACACTATATGATAGTATGAACATTATGGCATTGATTTAAACACGATAAAATCTGACTATCTCAGATTAATAACTCTTTCAGGAATTGCATTTTTGCTAGCAATATGTTTACACCTTACCTAATTAAATGAAGTTCATTACTCTTTAGCAATTATGGGGGGAAAAAGGTAAACAAAGGACAAAATTTTATTGCCCATGGACTGCTAGTTACAGGATACACTGTCTAGATGTTTCTCAACACCAGAAGAATTAGCAAAATACTGAAAAGTCATTCCTGTTTAGGTTTGTTTGCTTGGCAGGTAAATCATAACAAATGAATCAAGATTGAAAATGCTGCACATCAGGGAAGACGCGAGCTGCACAGCTGAAAGGTTGCGTGAGTGATTCACGACTTCTGTTGGGATCCACAGTTTTCTGCTCAGACGCATATTGAGATTTTGTTTCTCCATGACATTTTTAGCCATGATGATCTCAGTAGTTCGTTTTTAATCTTGAAAGCGGTGTGGAATGCCACATTAATTGGATACTGGATATCTGAATGGGACAAGCAATTTGCAGAACATGTTGCTGCATCTGAGAGCCGTACTTCCACTTTCCTGACATCTGTGTCCTTCTGCTGGAGATGTGTCAATAAACCAGAGTTCATGGGGCCATTACATCACAGTTACATCCCATAATAAAAGCCCTCTCTTAGCTTTGATTGCAACACCACAGATGCACAAATGACTAAGCACAATTAGTCTGTGGCAAAAGGTGTGGGATGCAAATGCAGACCTTTCATCGTTTGAAGCCTTTATTACTGTTTTATTACATGATTATTACACATGGTGCCTGTGCACGTACATACTGTAAATGTGTGGCGCAGCTCCACCACAGCTGTGTCTTTATGTTGTGTAATCCCGCTCTGCTATGGCTAAACTGTAGTGCAGGCCGTCCTATGACACAGGGCTGATGGGAGCATGGCAGGGAGGTCAACAGAGCCCGACTAAACCTGGGTACAAAGAGTTCAGGCATGCTGATGACTCAGTGGTATTTGCCAATAAGAGCCTGGAGCGTGCCAGCCGGCTGTTATTGCTGACGCGAGCAGCAGCTCAGCTAACTGGAACAAGGCTGGGACTCCAGGAACACAAAGGGGCCGCTGCCAGCACGTTCGCCCAGCTGCGCTTATTCAGCTCTGCAGCCTCTCTTGTTTACAGCATCACCCATCCCGCACTCACTCACCCTTTCTCTGTCAGCTGGTAACAGGAGAGAGACAGACAGAGAGAGAAACTGAGAGACAGACAGAAACATAGAGAGGCAGACTGGATGATGTAGGAATGACTGTGGTGTCAAAGGTGGTCACACGTTTCACTGAGCCCCAGCACGCCACCTTGTGGACATTGCTTGGGGGTGCAAAACGTCTGTGTGTTTGTCTGTTTCTGACTGTTTCTGTCTGACTGCCAGTACAGAGATGTGAGAAATCCTTTAAGGCCGAGCACATTTTGCCAGTCCTCAAACATTTAAAGGATTATTTTAGGGTTAGGGTTTAGGTTTTGGGTTAAGATTAGAATCAGGATAAGGGTTAGTTTAGTATAAGGGTTACGGTTTGGGGTTGGGGACTGAATGTACTCAGTGGAAGGTCCTCACAAGTACAGTATGTGTGAGCATGCGTGCGTGTCTTTGTGTCTGTGTGTGTGTGTGTGTGTGCATGGGGTTAAGTACAAGGTGCATTATAAACAAATCTGACATGTGATCGTCTTGAGAGTCACTGTAGATTTGCTTGTGGCCCGAAGCCACTTTTCACCATCTAAAGCAGTATTACCTCTTCAACCCTGCTGGGCCAAGTACAAATGCATGGTGTGCAGCCAGGCTTTGTTCAAATCCATAAACCTTTATTTTAAATTATAGTGGAGATCCCAAGGAATCCAAAGATATCAAATATGTCCTGCTGAATTACAAGGAAACATGTATAAAAGACAGTGAGACAGAAGATACAGAATGTGTACGTGACTTTATCATACATGTTTTTATGTTCCCTCTTGCAATTGTAACATGCATATCTGTGTTGTGCAGATGTTTTAGGATTGAATATAGCTTGCACTGACAAAACTCTCCACCAATTTTATAGGGCACTGAGTGCTAAAATATTCTGTTCTACAAAGTCTGACGTTTACCCGAGCCCAGCTATTTATAACTGCCAGGGATGTGATTGGTCTCTGCAGCTGAGAGGAACTATGTTAATCCTCTGGAAAGAACGTAGCTTCTGGCTCCAAGAGTTGCCTTGTATGG
>OMLB01044129.1:0-12741 GCA_900302555.1 Myripristis jacobus | reverse complement strand
GGACTGTATTGAATTGTATTATACTGGACTGTATTGTATTGTATTATATTGGACTGTATTGTATTGTATTGTGTTGTATTGGACTGTATTGTATTGTATTATATTGGACTGTATTGTATTGTATTATATTGGACTGTATTGTATTGTGGTGTATTGGACTATATTGTATTGTATTATATTGGACTGTATTGTATTGTATTATGTTGCACTGTATTGTATTGTGTTGTATTATATTGAACTTTATTGTTTTGTATTATATTGAACTATACTGTATTGTATTATATTGGACTGTATTCTATTGTTTTCTGTTATATTGAACTGTATTGTTTTGTGTTGTATTGCACTATATTGTATTGTATTATACTGAACTGTATTGTGCTGCATTGTATTGAACTGTATTGTATTGTGTTGTACTGTATTGCATTGTATTGTATTGTATTGTGTTCTATTATATTGAACTGCACTACATTGTAATATGTTGCATTTTATTGAACTCAAACTTTACTGTATTGTACTATATGGTGTTGTGTTGTATTGTATTGAATTGCTTTGTACTGTGCTGTAATCGGGGCAGACAGCAGTTGATACTTGAGGCCACTTGTATCAGATAACATTTTCCTCTGCCTCTACTGATACTGTGATATCAGGCGCCGTGCTCTGTCTGCCTCACCTTCAGTTGCTCCAGGTCAGGTCTCTCCATGCTGACCACGGCAGCCAGCAGCTGGTCCTCCAGACCGTCTCTGGTCACCGTGAAGTTCACCAAGGTGCACTGGGCCTGCAGCTCCGGCTGGTAATGAGGGCTGGCCAGCTTGGTGTGCAGGATGAGGCGGAAAGAAGGGTTGTACTCACACTCCTTGTCTCCGATCTTTATGTACCTGTTTGTGAAACTGCTGTTATATGAGCAGGGATATTCTGATCCCTGAGGTTTGCTGGATATAACACGTACAGATTCAAACAGGGAGGTGAAGGACTGAAAAGAGGGGGAAGGGAGACACCATATAAGGAGATGCTCCATTAACGGAAATGTTACTGTTCAAGTCTCCTGTCTGTGCCTAAATGGAAAATGTCAGAACTTTTCCTTCATTCCAACAATGTCGCTATTTTCAAAATCATTTTTAACGAACAAATAAATGACCAACAAAATCCATTTGCCCTAAAGTGTGGTTTTCAAATATTTACCTGTTCCTGAACCAAAAACAAAGATATTCCACTACACGGATCCCAATTTCATTCCAATTTGCCCCTGGGACTCCCATATGGGAAGGCATTTATTATTGATTTATAGAAATGTCAGCACTGCACATGAAGAGATAAAGAGTAGAATAAATTCTAAATGGGATCATTTATTGGTACTTAAATAATAGTGAAATTAAACTACTCTTAGTTTTGCAGGGGACACCCTGGAATTGGCTAAAAGTATCCTGGAACGGCCCCAAGGTCCCCTGGGTGCCCCAGGACCCTGCTGTGAAAACCACTGTCTAAAAGTATTAACATGCTCTTTCCTTTCATCTTCTTCCACTCTCTTTCTATGTGATGATGCCACATGCACAGAGAGGATTGCAAGAGGTGAGAGATCACAGCTCTGGTGTGAAAACTTAGTTCATGAAAAATTTTCAAAGTAATACATCCTTGACACATGATTTGGAGAAAATGATTCTGTCAAGCAAGAAGCAAGACGTAGTTTGATAGCACCCAGCTAGAAAGAAAGTGAAGGTTCTCAGTGCTGATCTGAATGGACTTCTGCGTAACTGCATTTAAAAGAAATGACACAGCAGAATGTTGGCTTTGTGTATACACTGCCACACAGTTTGATATTGGCAAGGACTTCATGATACTGAGCAATATGTATCATGATATCAAGTATCGTGAAAATTGTACAGAATTGGAATCTAAAACAACTACACCAGGATAGACTACTGATAAATTAGAAAACATATTATTAATGTAATTCAAAATTCCTGTTCCAATTTGTTAACACAGAATTAGCACTTATGCACTGACTTAACTGTGTGCTACAGTGTAGATGTAATAAATGAAGTGCATAAATGATCTGATCAACACAGCATTGACAAACATAATATAACATAATACCACGGTACTCAGCAGTATTGTTTTTGTGCACAGCTTCAGTTTCGTTTGGCCCAGAGGGTTTCTTACCTGCCCTTTTTGATGGTTTCTCGGCCCAGCAGGGGTCCAAGAACAGGATCCACAGTCTCCTCCAGGTTCTCTATCAAGACCACCTCACCGGCCGCCAGCGCTCTCTCTATAGCAGCCAGGTATCTTCCAGGGCAAAACAAAATAGGAATAACAATGTTCAAATTTCATGAGATCATAAATTTTTATTTGGCCCCAGAGAGGATCTGCTTTTATTTCTTCTTGCTTCTTGCAGCTAGAAATCTTACTAGAGAAAAAAAAGACTGACCAAACCATCATGCCTGAAACATCTTTTCATTAGTTACCAACCTGTTTCAAAACTTAACATCACTTTCAAGACAGGCATAGGTCTGGCAGCAGGCTACATCACTGGATCATAGCCAGAGATCCTCAGGAACTGTCTTGCTGTGTTCTTATTCACCTTATTTTTAGATACCGACACAGCCACTTTACATTTTTTATGCAAGACTTCTGGTCAGGCACCTCTGGTCACTGGCTACACCACAGCAGCTAACACAACAGCTGATTTTGGAAGTGATGTGGAAGAAGTGATCATTTCTTATAAAGGTTAATAATGGTTATAAAAACCTAACTGAGGAGCTTATACTACAGAATCAGGCATGTAGTTTTGTTTAAATCACTTCTTAATCCTCATTTTTCAGACTTGCTTTTATGCTATATGAACAAATTTCTTCTTATTTTTGTTTATATCTGTAATTTGTTCTTATATTCTTAGTACCCATTAATTTCTAGGATTCACCAGTGTATTCTTAGTGCTCAAGTGGTCAACAGCACTCTGATCACAAGAAGAAAAAGCTCTCTCATCGTCACAGTCGACAAATCAGTTGTCCAATACATAAAAAACAAACTGAGGAACATAAAAATGCATTAAATTAAAGTCAGTGTACAATCACATGTAGATTATTTTATGCTTTAGAATAATTATAAGGATTAGATTATTAAAATGAGAATATCTGAGTGCAGGCATCTGAATGTTCATTGAAGTTAGAGCAAAAAGCCTGTAGACAAGACAAGTATGAAAAACACATCTATGCATAAATGAATTTTAGAGTGTTTATATAGTAGAACTTGTTCTACTATATAAATATACTGTTTTCTGCTCTTCATAAACCTTCCTGCACTCCTGCAGTCGTCACCATGGAGCGCTCGGCTTGGGCAATGTGTTTTTTGGTCTGCATTTTAATACGGAGCCACTTTCATTTCATGTCAGCAGCTGTGCAACCCTCTGCTCAGACGGCACTCACAGCATCACCGATTTTCTTGCCATCGTTGACTTTTTGACTTTCCTGTAACGTCAGTACTGATGCTCTGAAAAAGTTTATTTAACAGCACTTCAGTTCAGTTCACAACTTTATTGTCCCACGAAGGGGCATTTGACTTGCAGCATGGCTCAGCACAAACCGCACAGTTACAATCAATACTGATTTCAGCACAGCCCTGTTTTGGTCTCCATCTCCCAGAGTATTTTGCACATGGTACGACAGCTGCCCTTATAAAATCTTTAGGGGCTGTTATCTTATGCTAAGAACAAATGCTCAGACACCTGTGGTTTACCAACAGGTGGGATAAATCGTTCAGCACACCTCGGTGAGAGCAGATCAGGATGGTCAGGAACGTTTGATGAACCTGGTGTTGACTTCTCTTATTTTTTCTCTTCACAGAAAAATAAGAGACCTTAAGAGAAACTTATGGAATATTGCTGCATCTGCCATTTAGACTGCATCTGCTGTTTAGACACCTGTTTGTTTTGTGCACCAGGTGAGCCTTTTTGTTTCTATGAGTGACACTTTGTTTTGAAAAATACCATAGAAATGTTTCTATAAAAAATAATTCTGTTTATTAGATCTGTGTGCAAAAGGGGGTATGTGCGTTCTAATGTGATGTGCCTCACCCTCTCTGCCCGATGCGAATGACACGCAGGTCGTCTCCATATTTGTTTTTGATCCACTTGATGCCCTGCAGCTGAGGGTCCACCATGAGGGGCCAGCGCTGGCAGGACGTGAGGATGGTGGCGTTCTCAGTGGACATCCTGTCAGCCGGCAGTCCCTCGTTCTGCCACGCTGCGATGTCGGCGTCGTCCATCAGCATGGTCAGAGGGTCCAGGTCAGGGGTCACCGGGATGGGAACCTGACAGATGGCGCCAAGACAAGAGTGTAAATGAAGTGGATTCCAGTATGGTGGAACTGTAACAGTATAGCACTAACTAACCAAGACAGAGAAAAGAAACAATGGAAAAATATGAACAATATGAAATTCCTACACCTAATGATGATTATAAAAACCTCTTTAATGAGAAAGACATATTCTAATATACCATTTCTGCTGATGTTTTCAGAGTTGCATTGTTTCCTGCTAGTCACAGCTACCACACCTGGTCATGAGCATGTTAATGGTGCACTTGGGGAAGCTTTTTCCACACTCGATGTCATGAGAGAGCATGCCTGTGAGCCCACCTTCAGCTGACTGAGATACGGCCTCCAGGAACCGTCCATGAGCTGGACCCTGTAGCGTTTGGTGAAGTATCCCAGGTAGGAGACGAAGGCGGTGATGAGGAGCACGTCGCCACACAGAGTCCTCCTCTGTTTCCTGAAGTTTTCCACGGCCTCCGCCCAGCGCACGTTCTCTGACGCCAGACCTCCCACCTGAACCCCAGACAGACCAAAAGCAGTTCGATTTTTCACTGATTTCCCCCCTGACGGCCACATTAGTATATTGTATTTCTGTGGCTGAACAGTAAAAACACATCTAAATCTCTCTAAGGACGCAAACCTAGCCACTCACATTGCCGGATAGGGAATCTCTAGGACAGTGATAATGAGTTGCTATCCTTGAAATTTTTTTTCATTATATTTTCATTTCCTTTATTACCTTTCTGTTCTTCTCCTCAGTACTTTGCTCAATGACCTACACCTCTATTTTCCGGCTCCAACGATGTCCCAATTTCCCCTCAGGGATCAATAAAGTTCATCTTAATATCTTATCTTTTCCAACTTGAGGTGCTCCACAGTTTGATTCAGACTATTGTAACTTCTCAGATATTATAATGGATGTACAGTTCAGCAAGATGATTGCATTTGCATTGATGTTTTTGATTAACCAGCAGATGAGCAGAACCTTCTTGTCCCTTTGTTGCTCCTGTCAGGCCTTTTTAAATCTTCCTGTGAATAATTTACATTATCATACTAACAGTGTCAACACTCATCTCTTCATTTTGCTACTGTCAGCAGGAGATTTACACACTAGCAAACGAGGGTGTGAGGTGTGTGCATGTGTGTGTATCAGTACACACACACACACGCATGTGTAGCAGAGAAAGAGACAGCTAGACAAACAAGCAGAGACAGAGATAAAAATAGTGTTTGCGAGGATGTGTGTGTTCGTGTGAGTGCGCGTGCGAGAGTGTGTGTGTGTGTGTGTGTGTGTGTGTGTGTGTGTATGTTAGTGCTGTGACCCTGGCGCTGCATTCCTCACCAGGCGGTTGGCCAGGGAAATGGTGCGCGCAGTCGATTCTGCTTCCTGTTGGCACTTCAGTTTATCTGCAGTGGCTTTCTCAAACTTGGCTGTGAGCTTGGCCAGGTTCTCATTAAGGTGCTGACAGGCCATGGACACAAACACACAGACACGCACGGGGAGAGAGAGAGAAAAACTGGCATTTGTTAAGATACGATATGGTCGGAAATGAGCCTCACAAGAGCCTACATGATAATGAAACAAGGAACTCTCTAGATGAAACAAACTTGTGTCTGAAAAGTTGGCTAAAAGTTATCAATCCCCCCACTATGGATTTATTTGGCATATGGAAGCAATTAGCACAAGGACAAACAGGATTAATCGGTGGAGAGGCACACAGGTTCAGTAGATTAGTTTGAGGATTGCTAATTCCCCTTGGCTCCGAACCCACTCTCCGCTTAACCGATCCGACTGAGGGCTGAAAAATGACAGAGAGAAGTCATGCTGGATCTTATTAAGAGTCGTCACTCCATACTCTGCAGGGTCTGATGTAAGCAACCAGCGCTGTGCTCTGCTGGGGCTTTGTGGCACTGTGACGGGCTGAATGTCAAACGCTACTGAGCAACAATTATTTACTGCTACTTTTATCAATATGGTTTTTAGGGTGATGGATGTGGTTTTAGATTAATGAACAGTAAAAGCCTTTAATAGCACTTACGCCAGCTTTATATTGATGAAATGCCGGTGGTATATCATTATTGGCGCGGCTCATAATGTGTCTACTGTCACTCAAGCTTTGATAAAAGGATTCATATCCTCACCGAAAACGTTGCTCAAGCTTACTCTTCAGTTTCACAAGGTGCTGACAAACAGCAATCCTTATAATGGTGGCAACAAGTGCTTCTTTTAGTTCTTTTAGCTAAAATTAATTATAAGGAAATTAGCTTTCTAATTTAAATTTGCCGTCAAGTAAACAAATTAGAAATGACACCTCAGCCATCATAATAATGCATCATAGTGCCACTGAATTAACTGTGCACTGAGCTATTTCAGTTTCAGCTATTTCAGCTATTTCAGTGTTATTACACATTAAGTGTTTTGTTCTGAAATCACATTTGGAACTAGTGGCGTATTACGCTGCCTTTTTTTCACAGGTGCTGCATTTTGCATTTTTTAAATATCAATATGTCATTGTCACTTTAATTGGGATACCTCTGAATAATCACCATAAACAAATGAGACAATGGTTGAGATGATTGGCAGTCTCTTTGTCACATTAGTGGTATTGTTAGTGCTGTTTTTTCTCAAAATGACAGGTGTAGTAAGTGATTTTTTTTTTTTTTTACCACCCCATATCACAAAAAGAGCAGAATATATCTGCTGAGGGGTTTGAAACTTGTTGATCAGCTCTGATGACCTAACAATCTGGTAAGACAAGGTGCTAAGCTTTCAGCCTTTCAAAACCTTTGACCAGTAATCTGTTTGGAGCAAATCTGCCCACTCATTAAAATGTCAAGGCCCTGTGAGCGCCCTTCCTTTGCCCTGTAACAAAATCTCCCTGCTAAACAGTGGATATTTGCAAGTTTTTATTCCAACCAAAAACTCCACCAGGTGATTGTGGAATGAATGTTAGGCCTGGACTTCAGAATACAGGTGTGAACCGCTAACCCAGGACTAACATATAACCGAGGGCTAGTATGGACTCAGGAGAAGTAAGCCCCAGGCTATCCTTATCGACCTGCTACAAACAGCCTGGGGTCTAAGCAGGTTCAGTGTGAAATGGTGTATAGAATGCTGCTACACAATTGCTTTTCTTAGCCGTAGGCCCGGGGCCGGCAACCTGTGGCTCCGGCGAAACATATAGCTCACAAGCTATTTGTGGCTCTGTTTCAAGAATTGCATTAATTGAAATAGCAAAATTCAAAATTACTACTGCGTCTTCCCAGAGCTCTGTTGACTTTCCTCATCAGCAGGGGGTTTTATAAACTCGCCCACAACATGCACTGTATGTCTTGTTTTTTTCCCCCCATGATTCCATTTTCACAATAGCGTGAGCAGCATATAGAGGCAGTTTGTAGTTAATGAGGTGTATCTCAACTTGGTGATGACTGACATTTTTTAAATATACTAGTAGTGAAGCTAGTCAGCCCTACTAATATCATGTTTGAGACTGCGCATGTGTGTATGTGTGAGTGTGTGTTGGAAAAAGCCAGTGCCAGCTAGAGGGCAAAAGGGGGTGGGGGGGGTCGTCGAGGTGGGATGGCTGAGCTTTGCTAAGCCCCAGGCTGCAATACCCCCAGGGCGTAGGTTAGCCTTGATTCAAACCTGTACTTATTAACCCTGGCCTTACAGTAAGCCCTGGGTTAAGGATTCAAAGTTGAAAAATCAAAGCCCAGGGTTAATGTCTGCCAAAGACTTTGAGCACAAGTTTTATTGGAAAACAAACGTTCAGCTGAACATCAAATCTTCTTCACTAGTAGTTGGTCTTTACTCGCCGTTTTCACTTAGCGTCCCTACCTGAAATGTGTGACATTGCAGCAGGTGTTTGTATCACATTACAATTTTTTGGCTCCACGTTTTGCTATGCAAGCAGACAAGGAGCAGCCCCTATGTTGCCCTCTGTGTTTGCAGAGCCTTGCCAAGACTATGTAACGGACTTTAGCCTGGGGCTAATGGAGGTGTAAGCCCAGGGCTACGTGTGAGACTGAGTGTCTTTAGTATTTCACTGTGTTGAAGCAGTGCCTTCAGCAAAGCAATGACCACAATCACCAAAGGTGTCAAAATGAGATGCCTTACATTAATCTTGGTCTTGATGGTGGTGAGTTTCTCCTGTGCAGCAGCAAGCTCTGCGTTGGCCTTGCTCAGAGCCTGACGCTTGGGTTCAACTTCACAATAGACCTCGTAGAACTTGACTATGTTTAAAACCCAGGAGCACAGGCCTGCCGCCGCGTACGACTTGGAGGCCACAAGATCTGGCTGGAAATCTGGGTCCTGGGGAGGAGAAACAAGGTGAACTGTAGGAATGATGTTGGTTGCCTCTTTTTGCACTTTAATGAGATCTGTTTCTAACTCCATTCTGTATGTGCGTTCTGGCTAAACAACAAAATAGTAAATTCAATAAGGCTTATTGATCAAGCTCAGCAGCAGGGTCACCATGATGTAATGAGACCATGAGAGTATTTTTTATTCATAAAGGTGATTTACCAGCTCACTCTCAACATTAACCTTTTTACCAGTTTTACCTTTTAGCATTTTCCCATTCTTTCTGATAATAACAGACCACCAGAAACAGCCCATATACTACCTGATGTAAATGGTACATGTCTGAAATAAAAGATTTAGGTGAGAATAGTTTCAAATAGTAAAACTGTTCCAAAAAACAAGCTACACTGTGTGCCAGGATGTTATTGTCACTGGAGACATGAGAGTGTACAATGGCATACAGAGAGAATTTGCACTGAATTTTGTGCGTCCCTGCTGTTCTGACATATCCAGTGTGCGCTCCATTGAACGTGATAATCAGGGTGGCTCTTAAATTTGTAACGCTTAATTAACATGTTGATTTTCACTGGCTGTCACCTGGACTGCTGAGGAATAAGGCAGCAGGCAGCAGCACTGTGCCTGTCACTGTAATAACATCCCCACCACAGTCAGTAGTTCAACCTCAACTTTGCACAGTGTAGAGCTGTTGCCAGTAAGTTTTATAAGTAAGGTTAATATGTTCTCAAATACACACCTGTAGGTAAGGCTGAATAGCTTTCAGACAAGCCTCTGGGATTTTCTCCTTGTTGAAATTGATCAGAGAGTCCAGGAAGGTGTCCACTTTGGCCATCATCACCTTTGCAGCCTTCCAGCTGCGATCCTTAGGGACTCGGCCGCCGGGCGCCATCAGGACCATAACTGCCGCTGTGACATTGGTCACCGCCACCACCGGAGAACCGAACGACTTCAACTCTGTCAAGTTGTTCTGAAGGCGGACGGATGGCAGAAATAATGGAACAGAAAATGAAAAAAGAATGATTTAATTGAGTTTGAACAACTGCATATCTGTCTGGTCTGCTGGGGAAAAAGAGAGAAATAAGAAAGGGTTAGAAAAAAAAACGTAGAACCTGTGCTGACTTTGAGAAGACAACAGAGAATTGTAATTAGGGCATCTTTAGAGAGCTTTAAGCAGTGATTGAACTGTCTGTTCTGCTTGTTTGAACAGAGAGCACCTCTTAAACACAGAGGGTGTTTTGAAAATCCCCCAGGTTGCTCATAAACCTACACGGGATGCTGGGATGAAATAAAATGCCTGCCGAACATAGAGAAGCCATTATTTTAGCAAAGACCAGGGCAAATCCTGTGATTCAATATTCTTTCATATAGTACAGGGCCTTTGTGGACACTAGTTATTCCACTGAAGCTGGGAAAACTAATCCAAATACAGAGAAAAATACACTCAAAACCCTCTTAACACCACTGGATCCAAGAAAAAACGACTATGATAGAGCTTGTGAATAAGATATTGCGAGGGATAAGAGAGTAACTGACCTTATTGAGAGTATTGAGGGCCTCTTGCGCTGCTATGAGAGCTGGTTCAGCCTTGGCTAAATCCTCCTCGCAGTCTCTCTGTTTGCCGCTGACCACCACAGCGATGGCGGCAACCTTCTGCTCTTCCTCATCAGCTATTGCCTTCTCCTTGGACACCTTCTCCGTTTCTACCCCGACCACCTAGAGGCAGAAAGACAGAATTTAATATGGTGCTCATGGTGTAGCTGTGGTCACTGGCATGGCTTTATCTTCAAATGTCCACCGGATTTAAGCATCTAAATGAGTTTTAATCAAGGTTTAATCTACCTTAATCTACCTGTCTAGGTTTGATCTTAAGTTTTAAAACAGGTTTCTGAAAATGAAATGGAAAAGGTGTCGTTTTCTTGACTAGTGACATGATCTGTTTTCCTCTGACTTGTTTCAAGATGCTGACAGTTGTGTTAAACTGCTCTAGAGACAAAAGCAGCTGTCTAATCACACCACTGGCGTACCTTTTCTCTTGTTTTGAGAAAAACAGGATTTGAATATTTGAATATGCAACTGTCTGACTTAAGGTGCAAGAGTAACCTGAGTTTCTGTCCCTCACTTTTAACGTTTAATCCATCCCTTTCGCTGCATGAAAACAAATGCAGAGAGTGTAGCTTCAAGGACATGTTGTGCAGCGGATCTATGGGAATAGGAGCAAATGTTCTTGCCTGGATCAGCCTGTCAGCATCCTCATTCTTCTGCTTCAGCTCCACTTCCTGGGCAGCCAGCTTGGCCTTGAGGTCATCCACCTATCAGAGGAATAAACAGGGAGATCGGGAAGTCAGGAGGCTGGATTTGGCTGATTCTACAGCCGATTCAGACATCCAGAGATCTGGATGACTTGATAAAAACAAAGAATCAAAAGCTATCTCTCAAGCCATGCTATGATCACCAATCCACCCTCACCCTCACAGAGGCTATACACAAATTGCAAATCATTCCCAAGCCTAACAAGTTGGGAGGATGAAAAGAGCGCATGCATCAATATGAGAGGAACAGTCAACAGAGCAAAGGGGCGGGCTGCCGACAATAATCTATTTTTGTCCCATTAAATGTTATAAGTAGCAATCTATGGGCACTAATGAATCTATCACTATCATCTAATTGAATCTCTCAAGCGGTTTTGAAAAACATTTCATTTGTTTTTGTTGCCTGTCGCATTGTTAGATCTTATTAGTGATATAATCACCGATAGAGCTAGATGGCAATTTAATTGAAAACTGAACATCTCTTCATTCTTCAAAGCAATAAAGAGGATTCGGAGGCTTAGTAAAGTTGAACAAACAAGCTTTAAAAAGAGCCTAAACCTTTATGAATAGCATTCGCTGCCCGGCAAGATTGCACCATGTACCATGTATATGACCTTTTAATCCAATACATGAGAAAATCTTATTCTGTCAAAGTAGATAAAGGGGACAGAAAGGATGAATGGCATCTACAGGAAAAAATAAAAGAGTCCTAAGATCAACAGCACACACACACACACACACAAACTCGAACGCACACACAACTGCCGGTGGTAGAGACAAATTAAAGCTGTTACCAACTCCTCATAACTCCCCGCAAACAGGGCTCTGCGTTACTGTCTGACTTCATCAAAATGTTGCACAGGGGAAATAAAAACAGACTGTTTTTCATGCTTGTCTTTCAGCTAATTAACAAACAGGAAATCAGGCCAGAGGGTGCAGGGTAGACAGCCCTTTTGGGTTGTGACGATGCTGTGCAAAGAATCCAGTCCAACATTAGACGAGCACCGAGTGAGCCATCAACGTGATGAATAGGAGAGAGAAAAGACAGATAGCGGAGAGGAAGAAGAGGGGGGGCGAGAGAGGGAGAGAACAAGAGAGAGAGACCAGCTAATTGCTGAGAGACACGGTGAGACTCGCTACATCTGGGCAGATTCTCTGCTGGGTTTCCTCTTTGTCTCCTCCAGACAAGCAGGGAAATCTGCATCCGTGTTTCTGTCTTCATAATACCTCGCATGACTACAACCCACTTTCTTCTCCGCACTAATGTAATGTAGATCCTAATCAACAGACTGCGTGGCGGATGGAATTTTTTGGGTGTAGGACGGTATTGTTTCTTAAGGCAAGATAAGATTTGACACGAAAGCATGAAAGCTACACTCATTCATCCCCCCGTGAGACGGCTTACGAATTCAAACTGCACATTTTTGATTCAAAGGCGTTTCGGATTTCAGCGTTTGGCTGGCGTCACGGCGGTGACTAAGTGTAGCTTCATCGGCTCCATTCACAGAACAAAGAGACATCTGGCTGTGTGTGTGCGTTGGGAAGAAGAAAAGTCTGATGTTTCCAGTTATTATCCGTTTAAGGGAAACCCGTGATTTCTCTTTTTTCCTGATTTCTCTGTATGTAAGGAGCTGTCAGGAGTCAACAGATTCAGTTCCAGATTAGGCTGGAGCGCTCACATTTAACACCTCCCTGAAGCCTTTACGCTGTTAAAAAGTCCAGTGTGTGTGTGTTTGTGTGTCTGTGGTGTGTGTGGATTTGCTGCAGCAATGTTCGCCCACTCATCTTCTGATAAAGGCGTGCGCGC